>VZRV01000997.1:219812-239345 GCA_013398115.1 Falcunculus frontatus | reverse complement strand
AAAAAAAAAAAAAGCAGCAAAAAAGCCAAGCAAAAAATCCAGGCCAAACCCAAATGTTGAACAAATAGAGACATTTTCACTTTGGAAGCAAAAATCAAAACAGATCTGTTGAAAACAGAAATAATTTCATCCCAACAGCACCACTTACAACCTGGTCTCCCATCGATTGCTAATTCCACGCCAGGCCACCGGCATGGAACGATGAGGAGCTCGGGAGCAAACCTCAAAGGAGCAGCCAAACCTGGCTTTGGGCTCCTTCCATACGTGGATCGGGGTTTATCCCACCAAATTTCCCCTTAATTTTGGAGCAGTGATTAATTGAATGCATAAATGATCTCCAGAGTCGAGGATGTGCCACACTGAGCTTGATGTTGGTGTCTGTCACAGGAGGAGCAAGATTCCCAGATTTTGGCTCATCCCAGCTCCATGACGCTCTTCCCCTCTTTTTTGGTGCATTTTCCAAAGCAGGGTTTTGTGGGGAGCAGGCAAAGGATGGAAATCCCAGGATCTCCCCAGCTCCAAAGCCTCGGAGCCAAGCGGGAAGAGAGCTGGAATGTTTACACATAAACATCCTGGCACAGAGCCACCTCCACAAGGGGAAAAAAAACCCCCATCCAAACAGAAAGAACATGAAAAATTAATAAGGGTTTTAGACTATTACATTTTCCAGGAGTTGCTGGATCGTGGTTCTCAATTCTCAATCAATCACGTCTCAATTGGGCTGATTAATTTTCCGGAATGCTTTGTTGGCCGCCTCGGACGTGCTCGAGTTCCTGGGGAGACAAGCCAAGACCAGGGCTGGAAATGGGGGACTCATGGGGGGCATCCAAGGGTTGGATTTGGNTTTACACATAAACATCCTGGCACAGAGCCACCTCCACAAGGGGAAAAAAAAACCCCATCCAAACAGAAAGAACATGAAAAATTAATAAGGGTTTTAGACTATTACATTTTCCAGGAGTTGCTGGATCGTGGTTCTCAATTCTCAATCAATCACGTCTCAATTGGGCTGATTAATTTTCCGGAATGCTTTGTTGGCCGCCTCGGACGTGCTCGAGTTCCTGGGGAGACAAGCCAAGACCAGGGCTGGAAATGGGGGACTCATGGGGGGCATCCAAGGGTTGGATTTGGGGGATTCATGAGGGGGATCCAGGGCTGGAATTGGGGGATTCATGAGGGGGATCCAGGGCTGGAATTGGGGGATTCATGAGGGGGATCCAGGGCTGGAATTGGGGGATTCATGAGGGGGATCCAGGGCTGGAATTGGGGGATTCATGAGGGGGATCCAGGGCTGGAATTGGGGGATTCATGAGGGGGATCCTGAGGTGGGAATTGGGGGACTTGCGGGGGTTTCAGAACTCAAATTGGGGGACTCATGGTAGGGTTCCAGGGCTGGAACTGGGGGACTCATGAGGAGAGACCCACCATCCGAGGCTGCCCAGGTTTTGGTGAGGACAGGGACACCTGGATCCATCCCGAGGAGCACCAACGCTGCCAGGGCGGGCTCAGCTCCTCCCGTGCTGCTCCATGCCATGCCATGCCATGCCATGCCATGCCATGCCATGCCATGCCATGCCATGCCATGCCATGCCATGCCATGCCATGCCATGCCATGCCATGCCCTCCTCCTTTTCCCTGGCCTGAGTGCCCTGGCCTGGCCGATGGCCCGGGGTTAAGGAGAGCACTTTATTGTGCCTAACGAGGCTCTGTGCCCAGCCAGCCAGAGCAGCCAGCTCAGCCCTGGATTGTCTTTCCCTTTTTATTGCCCAGCGGGAGGAGCACGGGGAAGGTCTTTATGTGATTGTAGAGAAAGACAAAATGCCTTAATAGCAGCCGGCGCTGCCTCTCCGGGACCCAGGGGACGCTGCAGCAGCCCGTAATAATCATCGTAAATAAAAGGGGATGGCTCTGGTGTGCGGCATGGGCCGTTAAAACAAGCCCTAGGGTGGAAGGGATGTCTTAAAAACAAGCTGGAGAGGATGTTTCTCTCCTCATTGCCCCTCTAATTCTCCTTCCCCGCATGGTGGAGCAGGGGAAGGCTGGCACAGCTCGGCTCTCGATTAGCCTGAACAGCACTTAGAGATTTTCTGTTATATATATCTATATAATAAATATATTCAATATATTAATATGGAATAAATATATTTAATATATCTATGTAATGATTATTAATGTAATATTAACATTGTAAATATTATTAATATAATAAATATATTCATTATATTTACATTATTATTATTTACATTATATTTATATATTCATTATATAGAGAAATATATTTTATACATATATTACAGATTATATATTATTATATATTATCTGTGCTTCTCTGCTCCCGCAGCCTTAGGGAGGGGACTCCCACACCCTTAGGCTCAGGCCTGACTTTCTGGCCTAGCAAAACTGAGCCAAGGCTGTGCTTAACCTTCCCAGCCCTCACCCACTGAATACAGCCCAAATTTCTCTCCCCCATCCCTTTACCACAACTCTTCTTCCAGCTTGGTTTTCCCTCTCCGAGTGTCCTGGGGCTCTGGAGGTCTCCTTGTGTTGGGAGGGTGGGAGGAGAAATCCAGAATTCCAGCCTGGAGATGCAGAGGAAAAGGGATAAAGGGACCTTCACAAGAGAGAAAAGGAGAGGTAAATGGGGAGGAACACGGATTTTACTAACAGGGGATGCAGCCACGTCTGTCCTAGGCTCCCTGCCTGGAATATTTAACTCAAAACCAAGATTTTGCCAAGCTTTAGCAGCTCTGGGAGCAATCCTGGGTGTGGCATCGGAGCAGAGCTCCTGGGGAGAGCCCCACGGGACAGAAGGGCCCCCATACACCAGAACAAACTCCCAGGAGGGAGAGGATGGCTGAGACAACTTTCCAGGGAGCCTGGGATGAGCCTGGTGTGCACTGAAGCCTCCTTCTTTAATGGCTCAGAGCACGCTGGGGACACAGGAGGTCTCAGGAGGGAAGGGACCTTACAAGACTCCAGCGCAGAGGACACATGAACTCCTTTTCCTTTTCTATAATACATGCTCGTCTCTCTCAGGGTGCTTTTCATGGCTTTGCAAGCAACAGATTGGCAGCTAAAACGGTTTCTCTCTCTCTCTCTCTCTCTCTCTCTTTGCTTCAGTTTCTTTCCCCCTCTGCAAATGTTTGGCAGAAAGAAGGACTTGCAATAAAAAAGGAAAAAAAAAACCCGAAAAAACAAAAAAAACCCAAAGGGAGTTGATTAAAAGTCCTGAGCTCTGGCTGCGAAAATGTTTTGAAGCAACTGTAACTACCTTTATTTTCCACATAATTCTTGCGCGGTGTTGCATTCACACCCTGCCCGCTTCCATCTGTAATTCCAGGGAGGAGCCGCTGGCACTCGGAGGGAAGGGTTTTTCTCGCCACACGCAGGGAACCGCTGCCCCGCGCCCTCCTCCAGCCCTCCAGGCTGGTCCTGGAGAAGGAGATCTCCCAAGAATGGCTGGGAAGAGCTCATGGAGGAGGCTGGGACACAGGGAAGCGATTTGGGCTGCTCCACGTGCACTGACCGGAGGCTGAGGCGTTCCTGAGGGGCTCCTGAGCGGGGTTTGGGGCGGGCTGGCCCCATCCCATCACCCTGAGGGGATTCTCCATCCCTCATCCTGCCGATTTCCCTTTGCCTCTGTTCACCACCCCAGCCTCCCCCTCCTGTTAAATTCAGCTTTCTTTACTCCCCTGCATGTTTCCCTGCCCAGAACCTCATCCGATTCCTGGCGTCATCCCCCTATCCCACATCCGTAGCACAAAGGGAGCTCAGCCTGGGTGTCCCCACTGTGGGGAACTCGGAGTAATTCCCAAAACGGGAACAAACTGGAGCTGCTCAGCTGCTGCCTGAGGGGCCGACGGTGGTACCAGCGGGATTTTGGCGTGCAGGTGACGTTCAGGTGTTCTGTCTGTCCCCTCGCTCCAGGCTGTGTGGGAACGAACGCATCTCCCCTGGGACGAGGCTCCTCCCCAGCCCCGCTGCACGAGGAGAGTTCATCAAGCAATTAACATCCTGAGCAGTGACAGCGCCTTGCTTCCTCCTGCAGCCTCTGCTGTTGAGTCCTCGCCCTCCCCTGCCGGGAATATTTCGACTTTGGGAGCACTGACTGGTCAGGAAAGCTTTAATGAGGGCTGTGGGCTGCCCAGAGCTGAGCCCTTCCCTTTTCCTGCTCTTGAGGGGGTTTTTCCTGACCAAATCTCGAAATATATCCCAAATCACCCACTAGGAGTTGTATTTAGGATCTGCTCTGCTCTCCGAGCCCGTGTGGAGGGTGAGGAAAAGCAGGAGAGGGTTGTCAAGCGTTTTAGGGTAGATCAGGGGCTTTTCCTGCTCCTAAACATCTTCCTGGAAAAGTGAAGTGAGGAGGAGTCGGGACTCAGCTCCCTCCTCAAGAAGGATGGAATAAACAGAAGGAAAGAAGGATGGAAAGAAGGAAAAGGAAGAAAAAGGGAAGGAAGCAGTTAAATAGGATGTGGATTCAGGAGGGTGTCAGCAGGATCAATGAGGAACTCAGGGCACCAAAAGCCCTCTCCCTCCCTGTTCCCCTTGGGTCATGGATCAGTGGGATGAGTTGTGCATTCCCAGCTCCCAAACACAGGTCCCCACCCCTGGCAGGGGCCTCGGGGGGAAGATGACAGCCCCAGGAGGTGGGGAGCAGGCTCAAGTGATCATCCAAAGTACATCCTGGGTATGGGAACATCCTGCTGCCACCCCGAGCCCAGGAATCCCCTGGCCACTGCCCAGGATCCTGGGAAGCCACAGCTGAGAGCTGCTTCGGGGCTTTGGCACCTTTTCCCTGCTCATTTTCTGCTGCTCCTGGCCAAACCATCCATCCCCAGGCCAGGCACGTGAATAACACAGAGCAGCTGCTGCTCCTGCTGCCACCAAACCTCCACAGCAGCACCTGGGGGAGCAGGTGGCATCCTCAGCTCGCTGTCCCTGCCTGGGTTGTCCCTGTCACCACTTATCCCAGCCCCACCTGCCCTGGTGGGCACAGGGAAGGGGAGGCTGAATTCCACCTGGTGTAGGAACAAAGTGTGCAAACGCCTTGCAGAGCCCTGGCTGCTCCCTGTGCCCCTGCCCATGGGATTTGGGGACACGGGACAGCCACCAGCTGGGAAACAGGATGGGATTGGCCCTGGAATGGTCCCTGGAGATGGAATCTCTGGCATTGAGAGGGACAAGCAGCTCCAGGTGAGCCCAGAGCCCTGGAGCTGCCAGGGATGTGCCAGGGCTGGCACACAGGCCTGGCTTTCCATCCCCTGCAGCATCTGGCTGTTTCCAGCATTAAACCCAACAGGAATTCCCAGTCTTGGGGCAGGACGAAAGGCTCCTTGCCCTGATCCACACAGGATGGTGCCATTCCAAATGGATTCCTGGAGTTCCAGCTCTGGCTGAGGGCAGGGGTTGTTCCAAAGCCCCAAATCCAGCCCGTGTGGCCAGAGCCAGCCCTGCCCTCACATCCAAACTGCCTCTGGCTTTCCTTCTCTCGGAGCTGAATTTTTTCAGGATGCAGTGAGTTGTGGGGAGCAGGGGAAAGTCCGGGAGCAGGGGAAAGTCCAGGAGCAGTCTCCTGCTCTGCTCCACCTGATGGGAACCAAACCATCCAGGAGCAATCCTTCGGGATATATTTATGGGTATTTCTCCCCAGCAGAGCAGCCAGGGGCCAGCAACGATTTGGTGCCTCAGTAATCACATCCAGAGCCGGAACCTCATTCCCAAGATGTCCTGGTAAAGCAGTGGCATTGTCACAGCCAGGGAGAGCTGTGCCTGCTGTGTGCCACGTGTGCCACCAGCCCTGTGCCAGCACAGCCACGCCAGCCTGGCCAGGGAATGCTGGGCTGCTCCGTGCCCGGATTCCTCCACACTCCCCATCCTGCTCAGCAGTGCCCTGCCACCCCCTGGCACCACATCTGCCACCTCTGCCCACGGCAGGGGACGTTTTATTTGGGAGTTCTGCACTGCTCAGGGTCTCTGCTTTGCTCCCCTGCGAGCTTCCCTGGAAACCCACTCTATGTCCTGCAGGAAAATGGAATCATTTTAGCCCCACGGGAGCTCACGTGCTCTGCCTTGGTTCCAGAGATGGGCCCTGGCTGGGCCAGGGGGATGGGAAAAGCATTCCCAGCCATGGGAAATGATCTCCTACTCCTGGACGGCCTCTCCAGGGCCCTCTGCCCGTCCTGTGGGCACTGCCAAGGACGCAAAGGGCCAGGAAAGGGGGCAGTGCCCATGCTTGGGCTGGGCCTGTCCCCATCCCTCAGGAAGAGGGCCAGGAATGGGCAGGGCAGGAGATCCCTGAGTTATCCCTTGGGGGGCTGAATTATCCCAAAGAAATGCAGCTGTGAATCCTCGTGTCCCTATAAATCCAACCTCCTTCCTCTTGCACTCCTTGGGTCCTCCCTCCCTCCCGGCCCTGTGTGCTGTTGGAGGTGCTGTGCCATCGGAGAGGGCACTGCCCTGGCCATTCCTTAGGGAAAACAGAGGGAAAAGGAACACTTTGACTCCAAATTCAGCCCTGCAGCCTCGCCTTCCCAAGGGTTGCTCTTCAAAATGCACCCAGGATGTATCCAGGGATGGAGCAGGCTCAGGATGAGCCCTGGGTGCTGCTGGAGGCCTGGGATGCTGCTGCTCCCATTCCAGAGTCCCCAGGGACACCCCACAGCTCCAAGGGGAGCTGGGAGCCCTTGGAATGGTGCTGGAACCACGGAGGCTCGAGGCAGAGGCATGGCAGGGGTTGGGAAAGAGGCTTTTATCAGATCCACTGGTTCCTGCTGAGGGATCAGAGCAATGGATAAAGGATCTGTGGGTCTGGGCAGAGCCATTCCTGGCCTGGGAATGGGATCCACAGAGGGAGATGTGGTTCTCACTCCACGGCAGTGCTCCAGGATGCACAAAAAGCAGCTTCCATTTGTAGTTCTGAGTCAAATATTTTGACTCAGGGAAGAGTTTTTGTAGCTTTCTTCTCCTCTTAATGTGTTTTGAATATTTTTTTCCCCTTATCCTTTCCGTAGAAAGCGGAAAATTATTGTAACAGGTTTTCTTTGTTAAAATCTGTGATTTCCAATCCGAAAAACAACTTTGTTTTCCCTCCCTTTTTTTTTTCCTGGGGTATAGCTGGAGTTTCTGATGAGGAAATGGCACTGATGCTCACCCCAGCAGAATTCCCGGGTGTTTTCCAAGTCCAGACCCACATGCTGGATGAGCTGCATTCTCCCACAGCTGCAGGTTAATGGGATTTTCCATGCTCACTCCCACATCCAGAGGATTCCCTGCATCCCACAGGAGCTGGGAAATCCCGCCAGACCCCTGTGGGTCCCAGCATCCATGTGGTTAAGCCTGCTCTTAATCTCCCAACCCAGATGTCTTCTCCTTTATCAGGTGTGACCCAAAATCCATGGGATCAGCGGAGGAGGAGGTTCGTGGATTGGGGTCGGGGTGCAGGGGAGAGCCCCCAGCAGCAGCCACTGAAAAGGGCAGAGCCCAACCACAACCTCATGGAGAGCGAGGAGGCTCCAAATCCTAAAATAAATCCTATTAGAGCAAGGAAAAAAATAGGCTCAAATAGGATTTATTTTAGGATTTGCATCTGGAGATGCCTCCCCCCTCCCCTCTGGTGGAGAGGCAGCGCTGAGGAGAGGTTTGGATGCTGAAGTTCAGCTCTGTGCACCCTCAGGGCTGTTTGAGGAAGGGATCCTGGGCTGCCTGGGGATGAGGGATGCTTTGGGGTCAGGGTGGAGATGGGGCACTGCAGGGTCCCTCAGCAGCAGGAGCCTCCCCGCTGGAATCAGCTGGGATGAGCTCATTCCCGGAGCAGAAGAATTGGCAGGAGCACTGAGAGGACGGCTGGAAATTAAAAACAAACAGAGGAGAGCCAAGAATCATTTATTTGGAGAACACTCTGCAGGTTCTGTTTAGGGTCTGGTTTTAGCCTGGCACTTGTTGATTGTATTTGCACTGGAAATAAGATAAACGTGACACCTGCTCCAGTTAATCTTTCCCTGCCTCTTCCTCCCCCACCCCAAAAATCTCCTTTCTTTTAGGAATTTGTCAAAAGGGGTCAGGAAAGAGGGAGAGATGTAGGATGATGTGCCTGATTAATGATTCTCCGAGGGGAAAAGAAATCATTTACCCATGACGTGGAGCACTTTTGATTGGGAAGGACTTTGAATTCCGTGCTCAAGCCAGGAGCAAAAAGAAGGATAACAAACCCGGGGAAGCTCGTGTCCGTCCTGTTTGTCACCACTGGCCCAGGGGGCTTTGCATTGCTATTAAAACGGGATACAGGATGTGGAAATGGGAGTGAAAATGAGTAAATATCCAAACAGGATTCCCAATCCTACAGCCACCAGGGCCAGGATGGAGGGAGGATCCAAGGAGTGCAAGAGGAAGGAAGTTGGGTTTATAGGGATGTGAGAATTCCTTACTCGCTGTCATGTTATTCTTCTTTTTAGCACATTTTGTCCAGGGAAATCCCATTCTCTGCTGCCTGTGCAGAGGTGGGGATGCACTTCCAGCCGGGAAAGCTTTTCCTAAAGTTTTGGGAAGCAGGGCTTGGCTGGGGGGATTCAGATCAGCAAAAGTTTTGCCCAGAGCAAAGATCCCAAACCCAGCCCAACCAAGGACAGCCCCAATGGATTTATTCCATTCCTCCCATCACTCCTTCTGCAACAAAAGATTATTAAACCCAGCAATGGATTCATTAATTTATTCACAATTTATTAATAATCCCCAACTGGGGATAATTTTCCCCCATCTTTCCACGAGGATCTTTAATATCCCAGGAAACAAACCGGCAATTTGCCGTTTCCTCCCAATAATCCTCGAAGAAAATATTGTCCCAATTGTGTTAATTGGGCGCTAACGAGCCACTGCCCTGCTCCGGGGAATTGTCTGCTCGTGTCTCCCCACCCTCCTCATCCTCCTCCTCCTGACCCCCCCGATCCTGGAGCATCAAGGACTCGGGATGAACGTGGGGAAGGCAAAGCAGGAAGAGAGGAGAGGGAAGGGCTCGCACGGAACGAGCTGTTTGCTTTCCCCTGATTGTCGCTATTAATAAAACATCACATTAAATCAGGGCTGGGAGGATATAATTGGGATCATCCATCACATTTCCAGAGGAGAAGAGCTCCCGGCCGCCAGCCCAGCGGAGCAGCTGCTGCCACCCCGGTGCTGAGCAGGGACAAGGGACAGCCCTTGGTGTCCCCATGGCTTGGATCCGTCCCCTCCCCAAAATCAGCACCGGTTTTGTCCCTTTTGTGCCTTTCTTTTCCATGGGCAAAGGCAGGAGCTGGAGAAAGAAGGGAATATCAGGTGGGGATCACATGGCCAGGCCAGAGTCTGCTGGGATTTGGGACTGAGGATTTGGGACTGAGGAATTGGGGCTGAGGATTTGGGATTTGGGATGTCCCATCCCTGAAGTCGAACAGGATTTAGAGCAGCCTCAAAGGCGGCCCTGCCCTGACCAAGAGGGTCTCCAAGATTCTTCAAAACCATTCTGATCAATGATTTGGGGTTGAGGATGATCTCTGTCCGTGGCCAGCTCCTCCTCATTCCCCACGGAGACAGAAACTCCTCCATCCCTTCTGCTGGCAAAGAAACACCCTTGGGATTCACTCCAATAAATTCTCTCTCAGCAGGGAGCAGAGCACTTGGAATTCCAGCCACTTTTCAGGGCAGCTGGAGCCATTCTGGGAAGAGCTGACCCAACAACTGGAGATTTATTTTTCCCAATCCCAGTAATTCGTGTTGGGCTAATCCACCTCTTCCTTGGCAGCAAACAACTCATCCCCATGTTCCCAGAGGGGCACGGGGATGGGGATGGATTGGAGCTCCTGGGCTGGCAACGAGGGAATTCCCTCTGCCCCAGATTCCCACCTCGGCTCCACATTGAAAATCCTGAATCTCCCCAGATCTCCAGCCCTGGATCAGCCCTTAGTCTGAGCTCTATTAAATCCTTGTGCTGGAAGCTCCTGACTGCCACGTCCAGACTAAATTTCCGGGTGGGACTTTGTTTGGTCCCGTTTCTCTGAAATTTAATAAATCCTTTAATATTTTGCCCCGCTCTGAGCGAATTTGTCACTTGAACTCGCAGCCCTTGATGTCTCTGAGACATCAAACAGGTCAAATCCCTTTGGTCTGGCACTGCACAGGATTTTTCTCCCAGAACTCTTTCCTGAATCCTCAGATTTTCTTCACATCTCCAAGACTGGCTGGACCAAACGATGCCCCAGCGAGGCAATTCAATAGGAATGTCCTTTATTATGGAAGTAAAACTCCCAGTGATCATTTCCCCGTATTTATGCTTTATTTTCCCATTCCTCGGGCTGCTAAAACAGCAAATAAATGGGGCCATACCCATTTATCAGGCTGATAACGAGCACTAATGACCCTACAATAAAAACAGAAGGAGAAGTGGCGAGGCAGAGATTAAGAAAAATAAGATAAATGCACGTAGGCTCATATTTTTAGAGCACATCCCTAATTTCAGAGCATCAGGACATGATCACAGCTGAAAATACGGCCATCCATCAAAATCCTGTCACGGGGAGAGGCTGGGACTCGTTTAGGCGATGAAGAGCTGAAGGAAAATCCGGGTTTCAATACGGAACTGAGCAATCCAAGAGGACGATATTCCATTAATGGCATAAATGGATCATCATAAAAGCCCGTTCTGACACGTCAATACTCTCTCTGCGTGCTAGGAGAGAAATCCCAGGAGAGAAATCCCAGATGGAAAAGGCCTTTCCATGGGGCAGCGTCGGGATATGGGATTTTCAGGGGTTGGGGTTCAGCTCCCGGATCTCCCTCGGGTTATTTCAGCCTGAGCTCTGCCCCAGCTCAGCTTCCCGGCCAAAATTGCCTTTTCCTTGCCTGCTTGCCGATGTTTTTGGGGGATGCAGGAGGAGCAGAGAATGGAGCAGGACTGTCACCATCCCACCCTGGTGCTGGGGACCTCCCTGGCAGCCACTTCCCGCTGTCATTTCCCTGAACCCAGCGCATCACCCACTGCTGCCACTCGACTAATTGGTTATCTGAGCATCAAGGATTAATTAGTGGCACTTCATCTCCTGGGAGAGCACTTGGGAACCACCACGTGTTCACCTGGTTTGTGCAGGAATTCCCTGATCCACGCTCTGGGAGCTGCTGGATTTGGGGTGCCTTTGCACGGTGCTGCCTCAGCGCTCACCCCACAGCTGCACTGCCCCGGCAGAGCCCTGACCCCACAAACCCTGCCCAGAGCTCCAGATCCCAGCCCAGCATCCCAATCCAACTCCAGGCAGCGGGAATCTGCCAGGGAAGGAGGAATTGGGCTCTTCCCTGCAGCTCCAGGGGCTCCCTGTTATCCCTGCCCACCCCACAATCAGTTTGGAGAACTCCAGCCTGAGCTGAGACTTCCCGGGAGAGGAGGAGATGCTTTTCTGGGCTTTTTGCTCAGTTTTGGGCAAAATCTGGCATTTTCAAGATATGGGAATTTTATTTTCTTTCGTTTTATTTTATTTTATTTATTTTATTTTATTTTATTTTAAAATTATTTATTTTAATTTAATTTAAATTTATTTTATTTTTAAAATTTAATTTATTTTTTTAATTTTATTTTATTTATTTTATTTTTTTAAATTTTATTTATTTTATTTATTTGTTTTGTTTTATTTTATCTTTATTTTATTTATTTTATTACATTCTATTTTATTTTATCCTATTTTTTTGTATTTTATTCTATTTTATTAATATTTTTTGGATGAATTGGAGGTTTGAAAATTTGGGGAATAGGAGCCAAGGGGCAATGACAAGTTGTGGTGTGGAGCTGATCCTGCTGCTCCGAGTTTTTGGCTCACTCCATGAATCCAACCCTAAAACTGCATCTTGAGGCCTCTCCAAAGAGAAAAGCACTAATTTGCTTCGAGCTGAATGGGACTGAAGGGCTTTTCCCTCTCCCTTTAATTAAAAGGGATTCCCATTTAATGGAAAATAAAGCCAGATAGAGGAGCTCTCCCACAGAGAGCAAGAAAAAACAAAGGAATACATTACAAAAGCTGGAACCAGGCAGGAAATGTTCATTTGGGGGAACATTTTGATGAAGAGAATGGGGCTGTTCTCGTTTCCAGCCAGGCTGAGCAGACAGAGGGAAAAGAGGAGAAACAAACATTCCAGTGGATTTTCTGGGGTGAGTGAGGGTCCTGGGAGACCAGGAGGGGAGGTTGGGAGCCAGGGGGGCACCGATGTCCTCTCCTGAATCCCTGTGGCCTCCTGGACCACTTGGGGATTCCAAGAGGATCCCACCCTGTGCTGTGCTGACCCTGCCACAGTGGGGCACAGGGGACAGGGACAGTTTGGGTGCCATCACTGTCATTTCCAGGGCAGAAACACTCCGAAGCAGGAAGGAATTTGCAGGATGGGATGCAGAATGGGATTTGGGATTTGCTCAGGGGCTCAGCAGTGAGCAGGGATCTCCTCCAACAAAGCCCTGAGCTCATCCAGCCCCCCAGCCTTTCTCCTGTTGGAAAAGTCACCCCATAGCTGATGGCACAGCCCCCCTGGGTGCCAGCAGGGTCACACTGCAGGGTCGTGGGTCTCCTCTCCCAGAGATTCCCTGGGAATGTCCCTGTGATCGTTCCATCCCATCTCAAATTTCCTCCCCTCCCATCTTTATTCCCATCCCTCCAAGGCTCCCAGGTGCTCTGTGCTGTCCCCACACCCAGACCTGGTCTTGCTGCCACGGCTGGGGGGACTTCTGGGGCTGGGAGGGTGACAGCAGAGGGTGACAGGAACATCCTGCTGGGAACTGTTTGATAAGCTGGGCTTGGGGTCTATGGAAAACAGGAGGGGTTTTTCTCACAGTGTTTTCAGCCCCCAAACCCAGCACAGCCCTGCCCCAGCACCACCAGCACCGAGCACAGGCTCCTTCCCAGAGTTCTCACCACGGCCTTTCTCCATTTCCCAGGAAAGCTGCCTGGAGCGTTTCTGGATCCCAGCGTTTCTGGATCCCAGCGTTTCTGGATCCCAGCATTTCTGGACCCCAGTGTTTCTGGACCCCAGCATTTCTGGATCCCAGCATTTCTGGATCCCAGCGTTTCTGGACCCCAGCGTTTCTGGATCCCAGCGTTTCTGGATCCCAGCGTTTCTGGATCCCAGCGTTTCTGGATCCCAGCATTGCTGGATCCTCACTTCCAGCCAGTTTCTCCTCCTGGAGCAAAGCCCAGCTCAGAGGGACACTGCCAGCTCAGGTCACTCTGTGTTCAGGTACTGCCACCCCTTCCTGAGCTCGGCCCCTTCCCTCAGCCACCTCCCGGCACAGATGTCACCCTGTCCCCAGTGATGGTGGCTTCCAGGGGTGATGAGACAAATTAACTGAGCTCAAGGCAAGCCCAGAGTGAGAAGATGACTCCTGAGCCAGGATTTTCTTCCTGCTGAAACAAGAGGAGTAGCACTGGATGCTTCCCTATCCTTGGGATCACTCTCCAGGCTTCTCCTGGCTGCTGTCATGGGAAGGACAATGGATTGGGGTGACCCAACACAGCCCTTTCCTCACCTTCCCTGCCCACCCAGGCACTCCCTGCACTTCCCACAGCCCAGAGAATCCCTGGATCCAGATTTCACACTTCCTGACCCGAGCTCTTCCCAGATTTCCCTCTGTGTTTCCAAAATGGAAACACAAATGATCTGGAGCACATTAATGCAGTCCCTAAAGTTTGTGGAAGAAATTTGGAGGGAAAGAGCCCTTAAAAACACAGAGCCGAAGGGAAAAGGACACGGAATGCAGTCCAGGAGGTGCCAGGCTCATCTCTGGATGAAGGAAATGCCGGAGACTTCTCCTCTCCACGCTCCAGTGAGGACTCTGCTCCAGTGCCTGGTGGGAAAGCCTTAATGAGGACAGGGATTAATGGCAGAGCAGGAAGAGCATGAGGAGCTCACTAAAGAGGAGCTGCCAGCTCGGAGAGCTGCCCACGGGGTGTCTGGCTGGCAGCAGATCCATCCCGAGGGCAGCCGAGTAATTCGGGTCCTGACCCCAGCTCCAGTGCTGGAAATGCGGCAGTGACAGCACAGCCAAGCACATCCCGGGGGAGAAGGGAGGGAAAATCGGTTGAATTCCTGGTGGGATTTACCTGAAATGCCCCTGCAGGTAAATCCAAACAGGGGAGGGGCAGGAGAGCTCTGTGCTGCTGCCGTAGGAAGTGGAGCACCCGTCTGATGAGCCAATGGAGTCCTTGGAAAAAGGAGGTGAGGAATACGTCAGGGAAGGAGAAGAGCTCGTCTGTGCAGAGGAAAACTCAGCACAAATTAGGCAGGAATACAGTTAAACTCAACTTTAGGAGCTGTGAAGGAGGTTTAGGAGTTAAGGAGGAAACAACTGGTGCAGTTTTAAGCCAGTCTGGTACTTTAATGCAGGAGATGAAGGGGTTGTCTCCAACAGCAGGGGCCTGGGTTGATCCACAGGATTGTTTCCAAGAGCTGGATGGATCTGAGCCCCTGAGGGAGTCTCAGGAGCTCAGCTGAGAGTTGCTGAGCTGCTCTGCAGTTCAGGTTTGTGCGTGGAGCTCCAGTGGCAGCTCTCTGGTCGCTTGTCCCAGTCCCCAGCATGGCCTCTCAGCACGGGGAGCATTGGCACAGTCACCTCCCAGCCCTGGAGAGGGAAACGCCTCCTGCTCCCAGCCAGAGCCCCCCAGAAACACGTCAGGATCGGGGATGGGAATAAAACACCTCCCCGAGAACCTCCACTGTCCATTTTCTGAGGGGTTTGGTCATGGCTGAGCCCAACCTCTGAGAGCTGTCACTTCTGGGACACTCCCAGCTCCCCCAGGACAGCGGGACACAGGGAGCAGATCACAGCTGGGGGACACCATCGAGGGAAGGAAACAAAGCCAGGAGAGGGAGAAGGCTCCTGTCTCCAGCCCCAAACTCCTCCTCCTCTGTTTGCCTGGGTTCCTATTCCTGCTGAGGAATTCCTCCTCGTGCTCCCGTGCTCTGCCTTCCCAGGGAGAACAAACCTCTTCATCTCCCCGGCTGCTCGGTGGGAAACACAAACAAGGAAAGCTTTTTGATGCCGGGGAAGTTGGGAGTTCTCATGGCTTTGGAGGCCAGGATCTGCTGAGGTGGGTGGGCAGAGGATGCCCTTGGAAGGAGAGAGGAGCCGAGCTCCTGTGCAAGCAGGAGCCTGATGGGATGGGAGAAATGGGTGGAATGAGGGCTCAGGGTTGGATTTTTGGACACCCAGAGCTGGGGGAGCAGCAAAAAGCTGGGAACGCAGCAGGGATTTCACAGGAAAAAAGGGATTTTTCTGGGTGTGGGAAGGTGCCTCAGCCAGCTTCCAACACCTCAGGGATTTCACAGGGAAAGAGGGACTGGTCTGGGAATGGGAAGGTGCCTCTGCAGTTTCCTCCACCCCCGGGATTTCACAGGGAAAAAAGGAATTTTCTGGGTGTGGGGAGGTGCCTCTGCCCATTTCCTCCACCCCACAAGGGAGCTGTGATCACTCAAACCACTCTCCAGACCCTCCTGGTGTCACTCCTGGTCAGGACTGACAGGAGCTGGAGCACAGGGATCAGGAGGGGTGGGCTCACACTGGGGTACAGCTGGAGACCCCTCAGCAAGGGATGAGGGAGAGGAGACAGAAGGGAAGGACGGGAGCACTCCCAGCCTCCTGCTCAGCTTTGGATCACCTCTCCCACATCCTGGAGAGGAATCACCATTGGTTTCCATCCTGCTGCCCCTCTGTGGGGCTCACAGGCTGTGGAAATTCCCACCAGGATCTATCCCACCCTGCTCCACAGGCAGGAGCAGCTCTGTGACTGTGGGATTTCCTTACGAAGAGAGTTTGGGGGAGCTGAGCACCTCCTAAACCCATCAGGACACCCCAAAGAGCTGTGAGCCAGCGCTGAGGTCAGGAACGCTCTGCCAGCTGCTTCTGGCATCCTGGGAAAGCCCAAATGTGTTAGGACAGACTGAAAAAATGCCATTTTCACCCAGGTGAGCAGCCCCGAGGTGGGAGGGAGCAGAGCAGGGGAGGTGCAGATCTGAACCAGGAGTTTGTTTAACCTGATCCCCACGGAATCCTCCCGATCCGCCGCTCTTCCCCCACAGCAGCAGGGCCAGACCCTCTCCTCCCCTGCTGGGACACAGCCGCCTCCTGGATCACCTCCCAAACCCTCCAAACACCGGCCCTGAGCTCCAGCACATCCCAGCCCCAAGGAACAACCTCCCCCAGCGTTTCCAGCAGCTCTTCCCACAGGCAGGACACTGCGGCAGCAAAAACCCCACTGCAGCCCCCCAGAGAAACCTCATTAATGAAATTACCCCCAGGCTGCCCCAAATCAGGGTCCAGGAAAGTTTAAAAACCCAAACAAACCCCACAAAAACTTCACAAATCCTTCCCATCCTGAAGGCCAGCAGCAGATTCACAGCACCCACGACCTCCCTGGGCCGCTGCCCAGGCTTTTCTACTCGCCAAAATCTATTTATGCTTCACCAAGAGCTCTTCTCCAACATCAGTGTCCAAAAAAATAACATTTGGAGGACGAGATGAGGCCTGGATTTATCCAAGCGAGAGCTCTCAGGGCTAAGTTTGCTGTTGGGTCAGTCTGTGGGACACTGGTGACCCTTGTGGTCATCATCACGCTGATGGTGGTGGTGGTCACCTTTGGAGCCACTCGACAGCACCAAATCCTTGCTCCAGCCCCAGAGTTAGGAGTGGCTTCTGTGGCTGAACACAGCATTCCCTCTCTATCCCGTTTTCCATCTCCTGATGGTGTCCCTCAGTGTTTGACACATCTTTCTGCATGGAAATCCTGAGAGGAGCCAGCCCAGGGCTGCAGCTGCAGCCAGGACTGAGATGGGTTTGCTTGGTTTAGTTCTCAATCCCTTCAAAAAGCAAAATTTCAGCTGCCTCCGAAGCGGGGGCTGAAGGGAGGGATGGGGATTGATCCTGGTGGGAGCAGGATCCCATTCCCAGCCCCATCCATCACTCTGCTGGGATAGGAGGGATGTAGGCACAGGGAAACCTTTGGAGGGAGGCCAGAACAGACCTTGAGTGCATCTGAGGGGGGATCCCACCGCTGGTGGCCACAGGTGGGTCCCCACAGCCTCCTTTGAAGCTGCCCCACTTAGTTTGAAGCGCCAAGTTTTCACCAAGAGTTGGGATTTCAACCCCAATTGAATCCCGGGCTGGGGAGCTCTGCCTGGCTGCTCCTCTGTTTGATCCGTGCTCTTTTATCTCCACGGATGTGTCCCTCAGGAAAGCCCGAGGCAGGGGGGGACCCCGGCAGCCCCTCAGCCTCCCCTCTCCATGGGCTGCACCAGGTCTCTCCAGAAGCTTCTCTGGGAGCTCAGCTTTGCTGGGAAGGTCCAGCTCAGGCTGAGCTGGTTCTCGTTGTGCTTTTGTTTTCATCCCAGCGGGTTTGGATTGAGCCCTGAAGAGCTGTGGGGGTTTTTTTTTGCTTTTTTCTTCCTTTTTTTTTGGTTTCTCTCCAGGATGCTGCCTCCCATCCCCCTGCATTTGCTGGAGCTTTTGCAACCATGAGAAATGAGGAGATAAAACCACTCCTAACTCTGGGGCTGGAGCAAGGATTTGGTGCTCCAAAGGTGACCACCACCACCATCAGCGTGATGATGACCACAAGGGTCACCAGTGTCCCACAGACTGACCCAACAGCAAACTTAGCCCTGAGAGCTCTCGCTTGGATAAATCCAGGCCTCATCTCGTCCTCCAAATGTTATTTTTTTGGACACTGATGTTGGAGAAGAGCTCTTGGTGAAGCATAAATAGATTTTGGCGAGTAGAAAAGCCTGGGCAGCGGCCCAGGGAGGTCGTGGGTGCTGTGAATCTGCTGCTGGCCTTCAGGATGGGAAGGATTTGTGAAGTTTTTGTGGGGTTTGTTTGGGTTTTTAAACTTTCCTGGACCCTGATTTGGGGCAGCCTGGGGGTAATTTCATTAATGAGGTTTCTCTGGGGGGCTGCAGTGGGGTTTTTGCTGCCGCAGTGTCCTGCCTGTGGGAAGAGCTGCTGGAAACGCTGGGGGAGGTTGTTCCTTGGGGCTGGGATGTGCTGGAGCTCAGGGCCGGTGTTGGGAGGGTTTGGGAGGTGATCCAGGAGGCGGCTGTGTCCCAGCAGGGGAGGAGAGGGTCTGGCCCTGCTGCTGTGGGGGAAGAGCGGCGGATCGGGAGGATTCCGTGGGGATCAGGTTAAACAAACTCCTGGTTCAGATCTGCAGCAGCTCTGGGGGTGGTGGAGAGTTCTGGGTGGTTCTGGAGCCTGAGATCTGCACTCCCAGGCTCTCCCAGGCTCTCCCAGGCTCTCCCAGGCTCTCCCAGGCTCGGGCTGGATCTGTTCTCCCTGCAGGGCTGTGGGAGAGTGGAAAGGCTCAGCTTCAGCCCAGACGGGGCAGCCACAACATCACCTCCAGTTTGATCTGAGGATTTAATGCCAAGGACAGAGCCGAGTCCTGCAGCTCCTTCTGAACCCTGAAACCACCCCAGGGCAGGGGCAAAGTCAGGCTCAGCCCCCACAGAGCACCCAAAACCACGGGGGAAAGGGGAACTCTGGGCATTTCACTGTCTGAGTGTGGCCAGGGGCTGCAGAGCCGCTCGCTGCCTTCTCCGGGGGCTTTGCCTGCAGGAAAACCCTGGAAGCGATTGGAGATCAGAGCCACATTATGCAGGCCGCAATTTGCATAATCATCATGCAAATTGAGATGGATAACCAGCTTTAACCAGACTCGAGCTGCTTTCAAGTGCCTCTTTCTCAGCTGCTGCTTCCATCACTTAAAGGACAGAGAAAAAGAACCAAAAGTTCCAACTTTTCTTTTGGTTAAGCACAGTCAGCGGGCCAGGGAGGGACAGGAGGTGACAAGTGCAGTGCCCGAGTGGCCTGGAGGGGTCACTGGTGGCTTTCACATCCAGGAGACCCCAAGGGGACTGTCCGGGAGCCCCAGTGAGTGCTCTGCTCCATCCCAGGATTCCCGAGACCTTCGGAGCATCTCCATCTGCCAGTACTTTGTGGGATTGTGGGGACAGAGGGCACAATGGGATGTTCAGGAGGTTTGTTGGGAGCTGAGCTGCTCCTCTGGCATCTTAACTCTGTCTGCTGCTAGAAAAGATGTCCAATATTGAATAAAACTGTGTAGAGCAAAAAGAAACAGAAAAATGAAACTGAAATCTTGCTCTTGTTGTCCTGATGTGGAGGGATCATTCCTGAAGGATCCCATCCCTCTTTTGGGGGAGCTGGACTGGGATCTGTCCATCCCCTGGCAGCACAGGCACAATCGTTGTACATTTCCAGCCCCTCTCTCTTGGTGCTTTCAGCACGGTGATGGTTCAGGGGCTGCGCTGAGAGCTCCTTCCTGGGAGCCGGGAGCTGTTCATCCATGGCTGGCCCCTGCTGCTGGAGCACTGTGATCCACATCCACCCCACATCCACCCCAAAACCATCCACATCCATCCCACATCCACCCCACATCCATCCACATCCACCCCACATCCACCCCACATCCATCCACATCCATCCACATCCACCCCACATCCATTCACATCCATCCACAT
>VZRV01000997.1:207765-219318 GCA_013398115.1 Falcunculus frontatus | reverse complement strand
ATCCCACATCATCCCACATCCATCCACATCCACCCCACATCCATCCCACACCCACCCCACATCCATCCACATCCATCCCACATCCATCCCGGGATGTTGCTGCTCCCACCACACTTCCCTTCCCCACACCCCTGTGGCCACCCCTCGTCCCTCACCATTCCCACTCCATTCCCCGCTGCCAGCTCTGCCTTTCCCTTCCCTACTGGCCCATCCCAGATCCCTGCCTGCGTTGTCCCACCAGGGGTGTGGCTGCTCCCCAGCCCTTGGAGCATCAACCCTTGGAAAGAAGCTTGGAGAAGCTTCTCCTTTTGCTCTCCGCAAGGAAATTCCCAGTCGTGGTGCTCACAGAGCAGCTCCTGTGAGTTCTGCCTGCACTGGGTTCTTGCTTGGGTGGGTTTTGGTGATCCTCAGATCCTGCAAAACCACCCCAAATCTCAGCTCTTCTTCCTCTCCAGCCCCTGCGAGCCCTCGGGCAGTTCCTGATGGAGCCGCTCCTCTTATCTGTGGTGATTAAGGGATATCACTGGATGTCCACGGGGAGAACAGATTAGGGAGAGCATGGGGTGACCCAGATAAGGACTTTTATCAACAGAGAGGTGTCAGGACGTGAGGGATGACATGAAGATGTCACCTCATTAGTGACAACTGCCCCGGGTGTGTTTCAGCGTCTCCCAGCTCTGCTGGCACAGCAGCTCGGGTTCCTGCCAAATCCTTGACACCATGGAGGGGAAATGGGGTCCCAAAGGGTTGTGGGGTCGCCTGAGGGCAGGGCTGGAGCTGCGGTGGTGCAGGAATTGTCCCGTGGCCCTCAGACTGTCGGATTTCTTGGACAAGAGCGCATACCTGAGCAGGGCAGGGGCGGAGAGGGGAATTTCAGCTTAAACGAGGACTGAGGTAAAGCAGGGTTTGTAATTCCCCATCTGACCTAGAGGAGAAGTGGCTGAATGTCCCCTTGGGGTTAAAGGCAGGGCTAAAACCCCTCCTGTGGCACCGGGCCGGGGGCAAGGGATAAAACCCCCAGAGTGTGAGGAGCATCAACCCTTGGAAAGAAGCTTGGAGAAGCTTCTCCTTTTGCTCTCCGCAAGGAAGACACCCACAGGAGCACGGGATCCGAAATGGCACAGAACGGGCAAAATCCAGCTGGAACGTTTGAGGTTTTAATGGCAAACCTTTAAAACCTCAATTTTTTCAAGAGATATCACTGAGCCATCTGTCTGTGAGCGCCAGGGAGATGATTCAGGGTGGAAAAAGGGGCAACTTTGGGAACACTTTGTGTCTTGAGGAACAAACCAGCCCCCGAGAGAGCGGAGCTTGGGGATGACTTCACCGCACGGTGCTGGCACACGGCACAGCCCAAAGCTCGTCCCTGCTGCGAGAGGAACGTCAAAAATAAATCAACAGAAAGAAAACTCCCGATTTCCTCGAGTAGGAGCAAATAGAATTTGATTCCTTTTCTTTCTGGCGTGGCAGGAGACAGTGGAGTGAGCAGTGACACTCTGAGTGTGCTGAAACAGGGCTTTTTTTCCTTATTTTTCTGTAGTGCACAGGTGTGGGGAGGAGGGAGAAAGCGGAGAAACAAATGGATTGGCCAACACTACAAAAAGGAATGTGTTCCCTAAGAACACAGGGAGCAGCAGCTGGGAGAAATCAAAGAACCTGGTGGGCTATGGATGAGTAGAAGGGCCAGGGACTATAAGAAAGCACTTAGAGGGAGCAGGGGATTTATTTCCATGTCAGGAATGGCTCCGTTGTTAGAGCCAGACGGCGAAATTGTGAAATAGCAGAGTGGGAAAGGTAGGGATGCTCCACAGATACTCCAAATCCAGGGAAAAAAAGGAGGCAGGGGGTTTGATTTGCTGCAGATGGTGCTGGGGCTGCTATAAACCCACTGCCCCCTGTGTGGGAGGGGCTGGGGGCATCCGGGGATTGTCAGCCTCAGCTTGAAGCCCTAAAACACATCCCCCTGTTCTTCTCCAAGCTTCTTCTGCCCGCATCTTTAAAAACTGGGAGATTCCCGGGGAGCCGGAGGGATCCCAGCATTGTTGCAGCTCTCAGGGTCGCCCTGAGGCAAAGGGTGGGAAAATCCATTTGGGATTTAACTGGTGAAGGAGCCGGCACTGGGAACACCGCTGTGCTGTGAGTTGGTGAGGGGTGGATTGGGTTGGTTCAGGGCTTCTCCAAGACTTTTGGTGTGGCCCCACAGGGCCTCTTGTTTCACTCAGATGGGGAATTAAAAGGGTCCTGATTTATGATTGGTGTAATAACAGAGGAATCCACAAATGTTTGTTCCCATAGGAATCTCTCATGGATTCTTCCCGTGGTTCAGGGCCATTTAAGAACTCACCAAGGGACAGGGACAATCAGGGTGAAGGGCAAGAATCATGGTGAGAGGGGGAAAATCGAGCAGGGACATCCCCAGTGGCAGCAGTGGGGTGAAATGATCCCGCTGTTCCATCAGGGCCACACAAAGCAGGTTCCAGGCTGCCGGGAATCAGGAAAATCCAGAGGTTTTTGTATGTACATGCACAGGGCACAGGATCAGCCTTTAAAACAGCGACTCTGGGTCAGCAGGGATCTCTGTCTCCAGCAAGAGGAGGATCCCGTAGGTCCTGGTGATCCCTTTCCCGATGGTCGGTGCAGGGGATTCTGGGATGAGCCCGTCCCCACTGCAATCAGCATTATCCCTAAAATCCATTGTTAGTGTGGGAATGGTCGTTATCCAGCAGCTCACAAGGTCAGGCCTGGAGTAAGGTGTGAAAAACAGGAGCTGAGCTGGGTAAATTCGGGATTTAGGGCATTTTTGGGGTGGTTTCCACAGGAAGCCTCCCAGGGGACAGCTCCACCAGCACCCCACAGCTCACTTTGGAGAACTCTTTATCCCAGAGGGTGGAATCATGGAAAGGAGCTGTTGTCCCCTGGATCACCCATCCCTGATCCCAGCCGGGATCCGCCGGGGCTGGCCGGGATGGGTACATGCATTATTCTTTTTTAAGCTGAAAATAACGAAATAACACTCAGAGCTCCTTGCTCCCACACTGGAATCACAACCAGCCATGAATTATTTAGTTTCAAATAATTAATTATTCAGCTTATTTCTTCATTAGCTGGAGAACCTGAGCGTAATTAGCTGCTTACCTCCGCAAAAAGAACTGACTTTTTCTGACGCAAATAAATAAAATATGAGCAGGTTTTCACCCCCCAAAAAAACCCCAAACAACCCAGCCACCGGTGACCCTTTAGAGCGGGGTCCCCGAGGATCTTCCTGGGTGTTCCCATGCTGCTGCTTATCCATGGAGGTGGAATTGGATCAAGGTCTCCCAGTGTTCCCCCAGAGAGAATCCCTAAAAATCTGATCTAGGCCAGCTGGGATGGGGTTGGCAGGTCACTGGGGGATCTGGTGGAACTTTCCCAGCCTGGGATCCGAGCTGCCACCTCTCCCAGGGAATGGAGGGAATGCTGCCTTCTCCTCTCCTGAAAATACTGTCCTGTTGTGCTTGTGGATCCTTTAAAAATTTCTCCTTTGAGGTGAGACTTGCCCGGTGCCGTGGGCTGTGGATCCAGCCCTGCTGGGATCCTGATCCTGCATTCCAGAGGTGCTGGCAGAGATGGACACCAGGAAAGCTGCTGCTGTCCCTTAGCTGGCATTCCTGATCCCACCAGGGTGGGTTTGGGGGGAAAGCTGGGCCTTTCCTTGCCTTGTCCTGCTTGTTCCCCTCTCATTCCTGTGGCTGTGGATGGGAATCTCCTGGGAAAAGCTCCAGTTTCCCATGCGGCTGCTCGGTTTTGCTGGTGGTGACCCCCTGGGCAGGGCCTCCTGGAATGGATCTGGGGGGTTTTCCTGCCCTGCTGCATCTTCTGCAGCCACCTCAACCCCATCTGATTGTGTTTTAATTAAAGGGCAGTAATTTCTCCTCCACACCACCCCGAACGTCCCTGCTGGAGTTTGGGAACTCTGGGCACTCCGGGCTCTGTTATCCCTGGCCTTGTTCCTGCTTTGCTCCTCCATTCCATATCCATCCAGGCTTTGGGATCAATCCTTTGCTCTGATGTCTCCCACAGCCAGAGGAGGGTTGGGTTGAGCAATAAATCCCGATTTCTTGGAACATCCATCTGCCTTCCCTTTCCTCCAGCTGCTCCAAGAGCTCCTTCCCAAGGCCTGTGTGTGATCCCATCACAGCTTTCAGGATCAGACCTGGCAGGGAAGGAGCTGGAGATGTCAGGTGTGCTTCCCTAGGGCTGTGATCTCTGATTTCACATCCATGAGCACATCCAGGGTGAGCTCCAGCCCCTGGAGGGGTCGGGCAGGGACGGGCGGCTGGATGTGGCTTTGTGCTCCTGTGGGAGAAGGAGCTGGGGCAGGAGAAAGAGCTTGGGGCAAGAGAAGGAGCTCGGGGCAGGGCCAGAGCTGGGACAATTGTCTGGCCAAGAATTCCTCCTCTTCACAGAGGGTTTGGAATGCTCAGCATTCCATGGGCTCCCGTGGCAGCCCCGGGCTGGCTCAGCAGAACAGCCTTTGGCAGCTGCGGGAATCATCCCCGGCAGCGGGATTTGTGGATTTTGTGGATTCTGTGGATTCTGTGGTCACAGTGGCTGCTGCAGCTCAGTGCAGGAAGCCCCGGGATGGCCCCTGGGACCTCTGCACCTGCTGGATCCCCGTGTGAATCCCAGAATGGTTTGGATTTGAAGGGACCCTAAAGCTCGTGGAATTCCCACCCTGCCATGGGCAGGGACTCCTTCCACTACCCCAGATTTCTCCGAGCCCTGTCCAACCTGGCCTTGGACACTCTCAGGGATGGGGCAGCCACAGCTGCTCTGAACAAACTGTTCCATCAGGATTCCAGCTCACTCCAGCGATCCCGAGACTCCCCAGCCCTATTTTGGCTGTGATCCCTGTCCCAAACCTCCCAGCCCTGCTTCCCTCTCCCCCTGCACGTGATGCCAGCTCCACTTTTCCTCCCCAGCACTTCCTGTTTGCGATGCAGTTCTGCTCGAGCTGGCTCTGTCAGCTCCCCACTTTCCTGCCTTTCTGCTGAGCTCAGTTGGAGCCGTGCAGGCTTTATCCCACTCCTTTTTTATTTATTCCCATTCTTCTGCCTTGTACCGGAGCCAGGAGTGCCTGGGAGCCGGTGCTGCTCAGTGCTGCAGCTGCGTGCTCTGTACACCCTGTACCTTCCTGCGTGCTCACGCTGAGTTTTCCGTGCCCTAAATATTTTTGGGGGGAGATATTCCCAGCTGTCCCCTACCTCTGATGCCCACACCAATCCCACAGCCTTTCCTGGAGGCTGTGGGTGGTTTTTCCATGCCCGTGTCCCGATCCTCTGGCCATATCTTTGCTTTTATGGCCCGCTTTGTCAGGTTGTAATGACTGCTTTTATCTGTTCTCCTGGCAATCCGGGGTATTTTGGGTCTTCAGGCAGCTTTTGCAAAGGCTGCCTTCTCTTCCCTCAGTGATCTCTCTGCCTGGCATTCCAGCTGCTGGAGATTAGGCTGTGTGCCCAAGGATATGCATCTCAGAATTGCCTCCCTTATCAGGTTTGATGGCTTTGCTCACTCCTGGCTCTTCTTGGGCTCTTCCATGGAAAACTTCACAGTTCCTGCTGCACCTGAGGACCTGGGGAGGAGGGCAGTGCTTTTGGGACCAGGGAAGGAGGAGCCAGAGGTGGGGAATGCTGGAGCAGATCCTGTTTGGAGCTGTCTGTGATGCAAACAGCTCCTGAAGCAGCAGCGGGGTTGCTTAGGGGGATGTTGGAGTCGTTATTTGACCACATCCTCAGTGCCTGGGGGAGGAGCTGCTCCCAGGCCTGGGCAGGGATCAGGGCTGCTCCAGGATGGATGGAGCATCTCTGGAGAGATGGAAGCACCAGTGGAAGCCCTTTACTCTATCCCATCCCATCCCATCCCATCCCATCCCATCCCATCCCATCCCATCCCATCCATCCCAGGGCTGGCACTGCTCTCCCACCTCCCCTCCCCTCCCTCCAGCCCTTCACAGTCCGCAAGCCCCAACCTCCTTCAGGGTGCCCGTACCAGGATGATCCAGAGGGTGTTTGCATTGCCAAGGAACATCCCTGACTTTTCTCCTCCCAGCTGGCTGGGAATTCCCATGGCTTCACCTGCCTCAAAGTCCTAAAGGGTTTGGTCTCGTCCTGTGCCTGAGGCAGATTAGGGAATTTTATTTTAGCCATCAAAGAAAAGGAGGATCCCGACACGGGGCCAGTGGTCCTCTGGTGCTGCTGTGGCCAGGGGGTGGTTCCCGTCCGGAGATGTCCTGAGGGGATCTTTGTCTGGAAGTTTTCCACCTTTCCATCCTTGCTGTCAGTGCCTCCCTGTCCCTGAGTCCCTCCAGCTCCTCTCCAGGTGGATGGGAAGAGCTGACCCCACATCCAAAAGGGGATGAGGTAAATGCCCTTACCCTGGCGCGATCTCCCCTCGCTAAGCCCTGTGATGTTGTTTGCTCGCTTCCAATCAGCCCCACGCTGGAATCTGCAGCGAGCCTCCCTCATCCTCTGTGAGGTCAGAGTGATGGGTTTGTGCCTCGTGGTCAGACACAGCCCCCACGTGCACCGTGCTCCAAACCAACGACGCTTTATCTTGGTGTAATAAAAATAATTGCAGGCAGAAGTGTTCTCCTCGTGCCTGTTCCTCACCTCTCCAGGGAATTCGTGGTTCCTCTCTCCCGTTTCCCTGCTCCTTTTATATCTCTTACCTCCATGGGCAGCCTTACCCTGGTTGAAATCCATAAAAAAACGGTGCTGGGATGTGCCCCAAGTTATCCTTTCATGTTTTTCCTGCTGGTGAAGGATCTGGGACTGGATTGGAGCCCAGCACCGGCTTTTCAGGGAAGATCGAGGCTGGAGGCAGAGATGGGATGGGGTTAAAAGAGGGAAAAAGAGGGCAGATCTCAGCTCTGGCCAAAATCCCCTCTCAGCATCTCCAGGAGCACCCTGCCCCACCCACCTCAGCAGCTCCCCACTCCCTCATCCTCACTCAGCCCCTTCTGTCCCTGCTGCTCCTCCTCTCTGCCACTTGCAGCTCCCAGATGGGATTTAGGGAGCTGCCAGGTCCCTCTGTGGTGCTCCTGGGAGGGGACACCAAGGCTGTGTGGGGTCTGTTCCATGGGACCCATCACACCCCTCGCTCTGTGAGCCGCAGAGGTTCTGAGGCTCTGGCTGAGATCCATCACCACCTTTTTGCTTCAGTTCCTTTTCTGAGACATTTAGCCCTGACTTGATGCAAATTGTTCAAAACCTGGTGGCCTCTGTGACCTCCCATCCCAGGGCTCCTCTCCTCCAGCCCGTGCAGGGTCCCTGCTTCTTCCCAACACCTTCCCTCAGCTCCTGCTCAGCCCGTTACCTCACAAGCTCTTCTTCGGGAGTTTTATTTTTAGTTTCTCTTCCTCCTGCTTGGGATTTCTCGTAGCTCCAACACCCTTTCACTTGATGCCATTCCAGGTACCCTGCACGTTTGTGTGCTTGACCCCTCTCCAGCTGAATTCACTAAAAATTCCTTTTGTTTCTCGCTGTCCACTCTGCTTGAAATCAAGACCCATGGCTGCAGCCTTGTTCTCTTTTGTTCCTTCCTCTAATCACGTGTGGATTTAGGTCGAAGTCTTCAATTCAGGGCTCACTTCTGCAATCAGCCCTTCCATAATATCTCCATTTCTCACCAAAATAATCTAAATAATCATTGTTTCAGGTGAAATTCAGCCTGCCAGCTCTCACATCCAGCTGCTCTGGGGCTCCAAGGCTTTTTCCAGGCTCCCTGTGGACCAGAGCCCTGAACTGGTTTCCACAACGACTAAAGAATTTGGTTTGGTGCACAACGAGGTCACAGCTTGGTCTCCACATTCCCAGTGGTTCCTGTAAGGAGGATTTACCCACCCTGGGTGTTCAAACCACTTTTTCCTTCTTCTCATCGCTCTGGGTTTGCACTTTTTTGGGTTGCCCAGTGGGTGTTTGGAGAAGATCCAGAGCAGCCTGGAGCATCCGGCAGCCAACGGGGCCGGTCCTGGGGCTTTGCCCTGAGCTGAGCTACCCCAAACCACAGAAGGGTTTGGGCTGGAAGGGACCCTAAAGCTCATCCTGTTCCACCTTCCCCCGGATCCCATCTCCCCATCCATCCCTGCCTGGTGGTGCCAGAGCCAAGGGAGGAAATGTCATTCCTCAGCTCCCAGGGCTGTTCCTCTGCGGGAGCTGGAGCTGGGCAGGAGATCCTGGAATTTCCCTGAGCTCTTTAATCCCACAGAGGTGCTGGAGGTGGCTGGGCTGGACTCTGCTGACCCTGAGGACACTCGATGATCTCCTGACATTGATTTTATCTCCCCCCCCACCGCCCAAGGAAGCGCTGGGATAATGGAATGCACATCTCAGGGAACTCATCCAGCGGCTGCCCAGATCAATTTGACCTCCTGGGTCACTGTGGCACACCAGAGAAGTGGCCAAAAGAGCACAGCCGAGCTGGGAAGCCTGTCAAGAACACCAGGAAGGAAATCTCCTCATGCCCAGCTTTTGGGCCCTTTGGAGATAAAGCCGGATTTCCAGCAGCTCAGGGCAAAATTTAATTTTCCGGTTGGCTTTCCTTGCATTGCACCCGACTGCTCTTTCCCCCCTCACTGCTCCGTGTCCAAGACACCCAAACCCTCATCCAGCTGCCATCCCAGCCCCTTGGAGCATCAGCCCTGACAAGGATCCCACTGTCCTGCTATTCCAGCTGGGACCGAGCCCCCAGAGCCACCAGAGCCAGGATGGGATGTGACAGAGGTGGCAGGTGAAAAAAAGAGGGGTGAGGAAATCAAGGCAAATAGGAGCTGACTGCCCAATAATTGTGGACAACCAGGCTTTTCAGCAGGGCCATAAATCAATGGCAGACGGAGCCACGCTGGGTGGTGCTTATTGATTTTCTTCTTCTTTTATTATTTTTTATTGGTTCTTCTTCCCCCTGTTTGCTGCCCGCCGGGGCGGAAAGGCTCTGGAGGCAGCTCTGGGGGGTTTCTCCCTTGCTGGCAGCTCTCCAGCCTTCCCTCTCCTCTCTGTCCTGGCTGCTGGGAGAGAGGGCAGCACTCCCAGCACCCATCCGTGGAGCCTGGTGCTGGATCTGGGCTTGGATTGGAGCCCAGTGCTGGCTTTCTCAAGGCTGGAGGCAGAGGTGGGATGGGGTTAAAAGAGGGAAAAAGAGGGCAGATCTCAGCTCTGGCCAAAATCCCCTCTCAGCATCTCCAGGAGCACCCTGCCCCACCCACCTCAGCAGCTCCCCACTCCCTCATCCTCACTCAGCCCCTTCTGTCCCTGCTGCTCCTCCTCTCTGCCACTTGCAGCTCCCAGATGGGATTTAGGGAGCTGCCAGGTCCCTCTGTGGTGTCCCTGTGGTGGGGTCTGTTCCATGGGACACCCTCCACACTGCAGCCCCATGAACAACAAAAACACTGCTGAAGGGAACCCAACCACAGGAACGGGCAAACCCATGGGGCTTTGGTTGGACCAGCACTGAAAAATAGGATTTTTTTCTCCTTGTTTAAGCTTTTTTTAAGCCCTCCACCTCCCCTGCTCTGGGGGGGCTCAGCCCCTCAGGGAAATGCCTGTGCAGGATTTTGGATAAGGAGGGGCTCCATGCCCTGGGTTCAGCTGGGCACTGAGGGCGTTGCTGTCCTGCTGAAGGCTCTGTTATCCATGTGGGATATTCCTTTAGGAATGCCTTTCCTTCCAGCATGAAAAGCTCTGCTGTTAGAGCTGGTCCGGACTGTAGGGTTTGGGATTTATTTTTTTTTTCCCTTCTCTTTTGTTCAGGGCTGCGCAGAGCACTTATGGATTCATAAAGTGGTAATTTATTGAACAAGCCTTTGGAGAAGGGAAGTAATGAGAGCTGCTGGATAAACGACGGGAGCGCTCAGGATCCGAGTGCTGGCAGGAGCTCGGGGGCTCCAAGGGCTCTCACGAAGGAGCAGGAGCCTCACAGAGCCACACAGAAATGGGGTTGGGGCTGCCAAAATCAAACCAGGAGGCACCTCCTTGGAGCAGGAGCACTGGGAAGAGGTGAGGGGTTTGCTGTCCCTGGAGTTCCAGCAGCCCCTGGCACGGAGGGGCTTTGAGGGTATTTTTGGTCGCCTGGAAATTCCAGTTGTTGGAAATTCCTGTCTGCCCAAAGTGCCCCGTGGCACTCCCACCATCGAGGAGATCCTCAGTGAGAGGGAGCCGAAAAAGCACAGGATCACCGGGATTTTCCTCCTGCTGTGCAAAGGGAAAAGCCAATTTTTGGGATTGGGTAGGAATCTGGGTGGATGAGGCTTCTTCTCCACAGCTGTTGGTCAACGCTGAGCCTCTTTTGCATCTCCAGGTGCCTGTGGTGCTGGGAATGAGGGAGGTTTGGTCCTGGAGAACCCTCTGGAAACGGGAACAACCCTCTGTTTCCCAGGGAAACGCAGTCTGAGCTCCATGTGGAAGCTGTTTTGGGGTTAAAAACCACGTCTGGGTGAATCCTGGCAGAGGGGAGGCGTGAGCTCCGCACCTGAGCAGCAGCAATAAATGAATTAATGAACGGGTGAAATGTAAATTGTGGCGGCTTTAAAATGAAAGCCGGAGTTTCCAGAAGTGCTTTGAAGGGGCTTTCATTCCTGCAGCGACAGAACTGTCAGCAAGGGCTTCGTTCATCAGCACCAGAGCAAAATGAAGACCCTGTAAATTTGAAGTCCAATTTAATTTCTCACAGAAAGAGCCTTTTTTTTCATCTCTCTTTCCCCTTGCTCTCTCTCCCTACCCAGGGAAGGAGGATTTCCATCGCTTCAAGCTGCTCTGGGCCTCCTGCAAATGGGATTCTCTCAGCCTGGCTGGCCAGGGAGTGGCCCAGAGAAAGGCCAGCATTGCTTTGGGGAGTTCAGGATGCAAATCCGCCAGGATCAGCTGGAATGGGGAGAGACACAAAGGCTCAGAGGGGACACACACCTTGTGTCACACATCCCAGGTTGTCTTGAGTTCACGGCAGGGACCTGAGTGCTCAAATCCTCACCTGCTGCCCACCCTGGGGCCATCAGTGGTGTCCCAAAAGAGTTTCTAGGGGCTGCTGAGTTAAAATCCCCCAGGTTTGAGGCCCTGCTGCTGGAAGATCATAGCTTGAGGGTGAGGACCCCAGGCAAGGCAGGTCCTGGCAGGGAGATGGAGGGGGCCACGGGTGGAGCTGGGGCTCCCAGGGGGCCCCACCTTGGGGGACTCTGCCTGTAAAGCAGCCCCTGAGTCCCCTGCCCCTCTCTCTGCCACCTCCTGCCCCTCTGCCACCTCCTGCCCCTCACTTTGTCACCGAGGACAGGGAGCAGTGGCACAGCCCTGCTGCCACCCAGATGGCTGCACACGAGCTTGGGGGTGTGTGTGTGTGAGCGTGCCTCTTCCAGAGCCGTAGAAACCCAGCAGCAGCATCTTCCTGCCCTAAAACGTGAGGCAGAGAAATGGGGGAAGGGGCCTGATGCAGCTGGAGGAGCCGAACCCCGTGGTCTCCATGGAGTCTTTGTTTATGCTCCTCTCATTTCCCTGGCTTCATTCTTGTCTTTTTTTTTTTTTTTTTTTTTTT
>VZRV01000997.1:197009-207747 GCA_013398115.1 Falcunculus frontatus | reverse complement strand
GTTCTATAATTTGAGGTTTTATTCTGAAAGGGAGTATTTTTAGCACGGAGAGAAACGAGCAGCGCTGCTTCTCCGGGTGCAGGGCGCTCAGGAGCAGATGGCACACGAGCTGCTCCTGCTGTGCTCCCTGGAAAAACCCCTCTGTCTGGAGTCACCCCGCTGTCCTGGGCCCTCCATCCTCCTCCTCCCCCCCAACCCAGACCTTCCCTGGCTCTCCAGCCCCATCCTGGACTCCTGGGACAGCTCTCAAGAAGGAGAGGTGGATGAAGAGACCTTGTCCAGGTGCTAAAGGAGGAGCAAAGGGTGGCAGTGGTTGTGTCCCCACCCTCCCCTGGCTCCTTCTGTCCCCTCCCTGCGCTCAGGAATTCCATGGGATGTGTTCACACCAGGACACCCCACCAATCACCTCAAAACTTCCTCGCCAAAATCCCGGGAGCGAAGGGAATCCCTCCAGGGCGGCATTCCCAGCCCAGCTCCTCCTACATTCAATTAGGGACCCCACAAGGAATGACTCGCAGGGAGCTCCCGGAGTTCATCTGGAACACGGAATTACCGGCGCGGCTTTCAGAGGGGAAGAATGGCTGCTGTGACCTGCGGGTAATTAACGAGCGGCTCGTAATTAGCGGCAACGATTGGAGCATTCCCCAAGGAGCCCCGGCGGTTCCGGGCCACCACGCCTGGGTATGGCTTTGGGGACATCGTGTCGTGCAGGGGACAGCTCTGCAGGGCTGGTGGGGTGGCCGAGTGACAGCTCCCACCTGCTTTTTTCCAGCCCTCTGCGTGAAAAATTGGGAAAAAGGAGGAAAAGGAGGAAAAGGAGAAAAAGAAGGAGAAGGAGGAAAAGGAGGAAAAGGAGAAAAAGAAGGAAAAGGAGGAAAAGGAGAAAAAGGAGGAAAAGGAGGAAAAGGAGAAAAAGGAGGAAAAGGAGAAAAAGGAGGAAAAGGAGTAAAAGGAGAAAAAGGAGGAAAAGAAGGAAAAGAAAGAAAAGGGGGGAAAGGAGGAAAAGAAGGAGAAGGAGAAAAAGGAGAAAAAGGAGGAAAAGAAGAAAAAGGGGGTGTTGGGGTGCTGCACCTTCTGGTTGTGTTTGCCAGGATCTGCCCAGTCCAGCCAAAACATTCCCTTCCACCTCCAGCTCTTCCACCCCACGAGTCAAATATTCAGTGGAATATTTAAATGTGATTAATTCACGTAATTTCGGCTTTTATACTCTAGTAAAATATTCATTTTCGGATAGCGTGAAGGTTGAGATTACATCCATCAAGAATTAAGAGGGGGAAAAAAAATGGATAAAGGCTGGAATAAAGCGTTCCCTCCCTTGCAAGCCTCTGGGTGTTGGAGAGGTGAAAGGAGGGGTTTGTCACGGGAGGGAGGACCCTTGGGAAGCACCTGGGGATTCCCAGTTCCAGAAGAGGATGGGGACTGACTGGAGAGCTCCTTTTCCTTTAGCAGGGCCAACTCATGGGCAGGGGGAGCCAGAACCAACCCAGCTTTTACAAAACAAAACAAGCTTCAAGCAACCCCCCTTGCAAACAGCCTTGAGGAGAGATTCCTCATATTCCAGGCCCCCCAAGCTGGGAATTCCTCTGGTTGGATTTTGGGGTCTTTACGGAGGAAGCAGAGTTTCTCCAGTGGCAGAAGTTTCTCCTGTTCCCCGAGAGTCTGGGGCCAGCTCTGCTCACGGAAGAGGGATTTGGTCTCCTTCCCGCACAGCAGAGCCAGGGATATCTGAGCCCGAGTTTCTCCCACTTCCCGGGGGTTGGATGCAGTTAGGGATGTGGGATGTCCAGGAAAAGGCCACCCCAGATCCCTGCTGCCTCGCCTGGGACACGCCACTGCTCCTCTTCCCCACCTCCAGCATGCCCAGTGCCATACTGGGGCTTTCCTGGGAGCGCCTGGCCCGTGGTCAGTGCAGATCTCAGGGGTGGACTGATCCACAGCCCTGTCCTGGAGCTGCATCAGTGACCAGTCACAGCTTGGACACTGCTGTGGGTGAGCTGGGGGCCAGGGCCACCCTCTGACCCCAGTGACACTGTGCTCTGCTGGAAGATTTCCATGGAATATCATTCTCCAAGCTGCCTCACAACCCAAAAATCACCCAGTGGAGAGGGAAGAGTGACAATTCCAGCCCTCAGGGCAGGGCAGGAGATCTCTGGGCTGAACCTGGGACCAGGAACACCTCCAAGATGGGCTTAATGGATTGTTGGGGATTTGGGTGTGGACTGGAATCAAATCCCAGTGTTTGAGTTGTTCTAATTACAGCCAGGCTCCTTTGAAGGAGCGGAGAGGCCTCAGCCATCAATAACATCGCTGGAGGAGAAAATTGAAGGGATATCTGCCCAATTAAATAACCCGTGGGGCTGGAATTGAGAATCAATGTGCCATGAACAATGAGGGATGGGCTGCCGGCGCTCCATCCACCTCCGCAGCCTCGCGTCTCACCAAGGACAGGACGGGAATTCTGCCGCTGTCACTGTCCAGGCGTGGCCAGAGATGGCCGGAGAAGGGCTCGGCGTTGTCCTGTGGGCTGGGACACTCTGGATCTGCAGAGCCCTGGGCTGCTCAGGTGGGACATGGGCACAGGCGGAGCGGGGATGGATCCGTGTTCCCAGGGAGCAGCCTGTGGATGCTGAACTCCTGGTGGTTTTCTGGATAAAACTCCTGGTGGTTTTCTGGATATCTTTCTTTTTTGGGAGGCCCAGAGAAGTGGAAGGGAATTTGCTGAGTGTTTGAAAGGCTGGGCTTGGTGAAAATGGCCCCTGAGATGGGATGGGATGGGATGGGATGGGATGGGATGGGANCGCCATAAAAAGGTGGGGAATGGGAACAGGATTTTGGGGAAGAGCTGTGGATCTGTTTTTCCCTCCTTGAGGAAAATCAAGGCTTGATCCCTGGCGTCTGTGTGCGTTTTGCAGGACCCAAGGCAGAGCGGGCCCTCTGTCTCTGTGGATGTGCCTTTCCATCATCTGGGCATTTTCCAGGTGGGATTCAGGGTAAGAAACCCCTGCTGTGTGTTTCTCCTTCCTCCTCCTCCTCCCACGTTCCCCGAGGTGAGCCCCACCGTGGCATGGGGGGGCACAGAGCCGAGCCCACCCCGTGCTGGGGCAGCGGGAACGGGGCACGGCCGAATCCTGCTCTGCCACTTTAATTTTTAATAAAGGAGAAATTAATTTTGTCTTTGCCTAAGTACCTGTCACGTTCAATTACCGAGGCTGATAGTGAAAATGATGAAGCAGCCAGGTCATTAGGCAAATTTTAATTAGAGACTCAGCTGCCCTTTACTAATCAGATGCTACAACTCTTTCCCGGTGTTCCCGCTCTCCATCCACGGGGTCTTCCCAAACCCACCCGAGGATGTTGTTCCTCTTCTCTTGGGCTTCCCACATTGAGGTGGAGCTTGGGATGGGATGAGGGATGCAGGGGCTGGTGGTCAGTGGGATGGTGGCCAATGGCTCAGTGTCCAGGTGGAGGTCGGTGACAACCCAGGGGTCTGGACTGGGACAAGTGATGTGGGATGTCCTCAGCAGTGTCACCAACTGGGGTCGAGGGGACCCTCAGCGAGTTTGGAGGAGGCTAAGCAGAGCATTCCACATGCCTCAGGGGTGGAATACCTTCTACAGGGACCTGGACAAGCCCAAAAATGGGTCCTCAGGAGGTTCTGCAAGGCCAAGGGAGGAGAAATCCAGGAGCAACCTCTCCCCAGCCCAGCACATGGCCTTGGCCAGGGAGAAGAAGGAATAAAAGGATGGAGGAGGAGAAGACCAGGCTCTCTCTTCCTCTCCTGCCTGGTGACAGGATCCACTCTCCTCACGATGTCCCCAGGCCTCTGTGCCCTGCAGGGACCTGTTTTTATGGGGCAATCCCATCAGGGATCCATCCATGGAGCTGCCGGTCCCGGTCACTCCTCCAGTGCCAAAGAACCCACAAATGCCATTCTGACCTACTCCTGTTCCTTTTCCCTGTCCATGGGATGTGGCTGGAGCCGGGCAGGGAGCAAGGCAGGGATGGAGGAAGGGAATCTCTGCCTGGATCCTGCTTTTTTGGGGGTTGGGGACAGAACCCTGCCGTCCAGCCCAAGGATTTTCTGTGGTGCCTCTGCCACACCGATTTCATCGTTCCCATCCCTTCCCCATCCCCAAGGATCCCCATCCCACTCAGGAATCCCCAGCAGGAGCAGCTTTATTGACAGGAAAGGCATTTTTCCCATCACGAAAACTTCCTGCAGGAAAAGCGCTGCTTTCAATCAAACCCCGCTCGGGAGGGAGAAGGGAAAGGAAAATCCTGTCACCGAGCTTTTTGGTGGAGTGAAAACATCCCTGTTTCCACACATCTGGAAGGGAAAGCTTCAATTTCGCACCTCGAAACGATTTTCACGCTGACATTTCTTTTATTCCATATAATCAGCCAGCTCTAAATATTAGAGTTTCACTGCCAGAAGGAAACCTTCTGAGCGGCATTTCCCCGCCTTTCCCACCTTCCCTTTTCCTTGCTTTCCCTCCTTTTAGGTGTTTGGAGAGAGCGGAGTTTTTCTCTCAGGCACTAAAAATTTCGCTGCCTCTTTACCTGAGGTAATTTTCAGCCTCTTTATCCCCCCAAAAAGCCACAAAACTTCGTTTTTCTCCCTGATTTTTCCCACCTCTGTGCATTCCACAGCTGGAATTTCTCCCTGCTTGGATGTTCAAGCCAAAACTCGGTGGTTTTGACCAGCAACCAGGGGAGAGGAGATTTAGAAGGAAGATTATGCGAAGAAGCAGTGGCCCTTTTTTTTTCCCCCCTTTTTCTCCTCGTCTTGTGCAAATTACCCTATTATTCTGCTCCCTTAGGATGCCTGAGTGTCCTTATTTCTTCTTTTGAGCTAAAGTCACCCATGCATTAAATTAGTTCTCTGCCTGGAAATAGCTTTGATTACTTTCTCCAAGCCGCAGTTCACGGGAGGCTCCCGGAGAGTTCTAAAAAATCAAAACGGGGCAAAAAAAAAGGGAAAAGGGGAGGGGGAAAAGGGAGCAGGGGCAGGATGCAGCTTCCTGGAGCCCACAGAGGAGGGATTTGCCTTGACAGGAGGGGTCTGTCCCCATCCCAGCGCTCATGGAATGGCTGGGGCTGGATTTGGGGCTCCGTGAAGTCCTGGCCGTCATCCCTCCGGCAGCTCTGGGTGAATAATGGGGTTTTGGGGTTTTTCCTCATGCTTTGCCTTGAATTTCGCCTCAGATTTCTGATTTTTCCATGCGGTTGCTCTGCTAGAAGGGGAAGAAGGGAGACTTCGGCGGGACACCCCATCCCAGGGCTGAGGGTGGGACAACTGAAAACACTGCCAGAGCTTGGGAAGAGCCAGGATCCCTCAGGATCCCGGATTTTCTTCCCTACAATCAGCCTGGCCCCAGTGCCAAGCTCCCGAGGTGCAGAAAGGAGAAGATTTGGGTAATAAACCTCCATTCTCCCGATGTTTTTGCTGCAGGAGCCGGCACAAATCCCACCCTGGGAAGGCTGCAGGAGTCCAAAACTCCCTCCTGGCTTCCCAAATTCCTCCCCTCTTCCTACGGCACCTCCGAGCCCGTTCCCTCCTTGCTGGGGCAGCCGAGCTCCTCATCCCTGCTCCACCCACAAACCTCGGCAGATCCCTCACACCCCTCATTATCTACTTCATACCCCTCATTATCTCCCTCAGACCCCTCCTTATCTCCCTCCCACCCCTCCTTATCTCCCTCCCATCCCTCCTTGCAGCCCGGGACCAGGCGGAAGGGTGAAGCTCGGCATCCCCGGAGCCTCCAGCACAATTCCCGCGGCTCTCACCCACTCCAGGCTCCCCGCTGGACATCGGGATCATCCCAGACTTTCCCTCCCCGCTGGAACTCTCTGTTCTCTCATTAACCGTGGCTTTTCTCCCTTCCTGGGAATCTTTTCCGAGGAGGGATCCGGGGCCGAGCCCATCTGCTGAGAGGGGCAGTGAATGTCGGACAATGATCTCAGAAACGTCCTGAGCCGTTCTGCGGCCCTGACATTTGCTCTGGTTTTGGGATGGGGGTGATTTTCCCCCCTTAATTCCCTGCCCGGTGGGCAGCTGGCTGTTCCCAGCTGTTTGCAGGAGCGGCGGGAGCTGTTCCCTGCTAATTCAGCGCCAGCGATCCCTCCCTTCCCGCCGCGTTTTGCCTCATCCTTCCCAGAACATAATTCCTCCCCTTCCCGGCCGCTTTTCTTCCCTCTGGCTCCTCCAAAATCCCTCTCACCGGGTGCTGGAAGCGATTTGAGGAGCACCAGCAGATCCACAAGGAATCTGTGGCTGCCGCCCTCTCCCGAGGCATTCCCTGCATCCCAGTGATGCTCCTCCTCCTCTCTGGGATCAAACCAGTTCTCCCAGCGGCTGGAGCGGTCCCGCCTGTCCCACGTGCAGCCGCTGGAGGAATAATTTGTGATTTGGATCATCCAAGCCATCAATTCCCGTTCCGGAGAGTCCCTTCCCTGCTCCCACAATGGCAAATGGAGCACGGCAGCGGCTCCCATGGAATCGTTATCCCAGAGGAGATGGGAGGGGCGGTTTTCCCACTGATCAGGGCAGGGAGAGGGTCCTCACTGCAGCCACGGCGGATCCTGGAGGAGATGGAGCAGCAAGGGATGATTTGGGAGTCCCCAAAGCCGGGAAAAGTGTCCCCAGCCAGCAGTGGGGACAACGCAAGGGTCCAGGCAGGGGCTGTGCTCTCCCTCCACTTCCAGGAGGGAGATAATCCCGCTTCCAGGGCAGTGGGATGAGCCTCTCCGAAATTTTCCATCTGTTTGGGTTGGACCAGCTGAGCCTGAGGCCTTTTCCATGGGCTCTGTGGGAGAAGAGCCACATCTGGAGGGGTTCTGCACCATCCAGGCTGCTTTTCCATGGGAATTCTCATTCCAAGCACCCTTCCCAGAGTTAAAGCTCCCCAGCTCACTTTTCCCGAGGCACAGAGGAGCTCCTGGCCGTGGATGGGGAGGTGGGGGGGTGAGGTCTCCAAACTGGGAGACACCAGCACGGAAAATTCCCTCAGGCCTTTCCCAGCTCCTTCCCAGTTGCTGGAGGAGAGATAAAAACGCTCCAGGAATGAGCCCCGCACATTGCTGCTGCTTCCCGCTTTTCTTCCTTTAATTAACCAGCAAATGTCTCCCTCCAAAGTCATTAATTACTAATGACACAATTAGAGCCAGTGAAGAGGGGAAGGAGGGATACAACAGAAAAGAAAAAAGCAAAGAGACAAAACAAACTCAATGCCCCCAAAAAAACCCGCCAGGGATCAGAGACATTTGGAGCTTGAGAGGAATTAAGGAAATAATTGCTTGATTTGAGGTTAATTCTCATTCCTGCTGGGCCCACACAGGATGGGATGGGATCCACCTTCCCAGAGCAAGGAGAGAATCCCGTGGGATCTGATTCTCCTGCTTGGAGCAGATCCCCAGGCGTGTCAGGGTCGTTTTCCTGCGCTGTGTCAGCTTGGAAACCTGGATTTAGCTCCATAATCCCAATATTCACCCTTTTCCACACCTCCTTTGCCACCTCTCATGGCCTCACCATGCTTTTCTCTCCCTATCCATCCCTTATTCCCAGACAAGGAATCAGCTCTTCCCTCCTGCCCCATCCTGGCCTCTGCTGGTTCCAGGGATGGAGCAGAGCCGAGGACAAGCAGGGACAACCCATTCCCAAGCTGGAAGCTCCTTGGCTTCTGAAGGCCAACTCCAATCGCTCAAGGACTCTGAAAAACAGATTTAGGGTGTGGGAAGGAGGGAGCCCAGCAGAGCTTCGTATTCCTGCCAGCTTCAACTCCAGAATCTCACACTGGAATGGCTTTGGGAGCAGTGGGAGGTGAGGCTGGATTAGGCAAAAAGAGCGAATCCCAGCTCCTGTTTTGGGGTGAAAAACAATCCCTGAGCTGGAGGTGGGATGGGGGCAGCCCTGGGGGTGGCAGAGGAACAGGTGAAGGTCACCTTGTGGGGGATCCTGAGGTTTTCCACCTGCTTTTCCATGCTGGATATCCCTTTGTGTCCCTGGAAGGGATGACCACAGCTGTCCCTCTCCTCCAGGGCCCACAGGGGACAGTGGGGTTTCTGTAGGTCCTGCTTTATGTCCCCTGGCACTGATGATTTAATCCCAAAGGTGAGGTTTCTCCAGAAGGATGGATCCCACCCACAGGTGAGGTTTTCCCAGACGTTTTTCCAGACGCAAGGTCTCTGTCTCACCTCCTCTCCACCCCAAAACTTCCCAGCCCCAAGGTCACAAAGGAGGAGGTCACATCCTTGCTGTTCCTGCCCTTCAGGCCACCAAACCTTGGTGGGCACCGTGCTGCTCCTATCAGGAGCCTGCCATGTTCTTGCTCCAGGATGCAGAATTCCCAATGCAGATCCAAGCCCTTTTCCCTGCACCACAGCACCCTCAGGCAGCAAAATCTGCTCAGCACCAGCCATGGAGGTCCCACCAAATGTCTCTGTTCCCATTCATCTCCTGGAACATCCTCTCACATCAATTCCCACCGACTTTTTATCCCGGATGCTTAAAGGATGTGCAAAAGAAAGCAAGGAAAGGAGAAAAACAGGAAGGAAAATCCAAGGTTTTTTGACTGTTCCGTTCTCCCCAGAGGTGGGGAGGGAGAAAAGCTCCTGATCCATGGTTTTGTCTTGGAGCAATTATGTGCAAATGAGTTAATCACAGGGTCACAGGAGCCAGAACCATTAATTAATCCCCAGCAGGAGCTGGGAAAATGAATTCTGTCCTGTAGTAAACAAATGTAAAGAACGTGGCAAGGAATCGGCTCCCGCTGGATGATCCCAGAGCTCCCTGGGATGCTGGGTTTGCCCCCCTAGACCACAGAGCAGCCCTTTGCCAAACCCCAGGAACAGCTTTCCTGGAGAATCCCTGCATTTGGGAAAGGGGAAGCAGGAGAATGAGGACAAATCCAGATGTTCAGGCACCTCTGGAAAAGTGGGAGGCAGAGGGTGCTGGTCCCTCCTGGTGTTCCCGGTGTTTGGAGCAGGGAGGGGGCACTGGATGGGCACAGCGTGGAGTGCCAGGGGGTGTCTCTTCCCCAGACACCTGGAAATCCAGCCCCGATTCACCCCAGTGGAATCTTGAACACCCCAGGGATGGCTCTGGGGCTGCAGCACTCGGGAACAGCGGGATGGAAAAATCCTTGGACTGTGGGGAGGCTGTGGGGAAATCAGCCAGACAAGGTGCCCACCCTGCACTGAGCCACAGTCCCCTGCTGGAAAAGGGGAAAAGGTTGGGATATCTGGGAAGAGAGGCCAGGCAGCTCCCTGCATTAAAGCAGAGAGAGAAAATGAGCCCTTTGTGGTGTCCTCACCCATTTTCACACATCAAACTCCCCAAATGCTAAGCCAAATAAAGTCCTCTTATCGGTGCATGACCACTCAAGGCTCTTCCAGGCAGATTTAGGATGAATTAGGGCTTTTTTTGACCACAAAGAGGAGCAAAGTGAAATTTCTCACTCCATCAGCCCAGGCAGCATTAACCTTTGGACGGAAGAGCAGGGTCAAGGCTGGGCCAAGGTCCCTCCTGGTGCCAAGCTCTGGTTTGGAAGGTGCTGCTTCCCATGGATCCTGGAGATTCTGGGACAGGTTTGGGATTGGCTCCAGAGCATCCTGATATTCCCTTTATCATGGTGAGTGATGGAGTTTTTGGGAGCACAGGGAGTGCTCCAGAGTCCCACCTCAGCCCCAGCAGTGGGAAAATGCTACTGTGTCTCATTAGGAAGGGGAATTGGCCACTTAATGGGCATGGTGGCCACTTGATTGGGATGGTGGCCACTTGATTGGGGTGGTGGCCACTTGATTGGGGTGGTGGCCACCTGGTTGGGATGGTGGTGGGTGTTGTGTCCATCTTGAGAGCCCCGGCCTGTGCCCAGGGCACAGGACCTCTGCCTGTGTCCGGAGGGGTGAATTCGGGATCCACAACAGATCCAGGTCTTGTCCTCCTTCCCACCCAAGCTGGATTTGGGACACAGAAGGATGAGCGTTGGAGGCATGGAGGCAAAATTCCTGAGGAACTCGAGCACAGGACCTCTCTCAGCCAGGAAAATGGGAATGCCTGGAAGCATGGGTGATGCCCTGGTCACAGGAGATTATTTGCAGCTCTGTGCCCAGGGGCACACAGGATTCACCTGATGTGTGTTCATAGGGGCTGAGTCATCCCCTCAAACACTTCTCCACCCACCAGAGAACCTTCCCTCGTTAGCAATTAACCACTTGACTTAATTACTCTCCATGCCTCCCAATTTTTCTGCTGTTCAGGAATGCTGCTGCTTTCCAAAGCTCTATTTCCGTGTGTGTGTGTTTAGCAGGGAGCAGCCGTTGGAGGCTTCGTGGCTAAAATTATTCCTGGGCATGGATGGCTGTGGCTTTCGGAGCCTCCAGGAACAGAGCCACCATCTGCTCGTGCTTCTCAGGGAGACACATCCTCACCATGCACCCACGCACGGCTCTGCTCCTCCTGGGCGGCCACAGAGGGCTGGGGGATGATTCCAGGGGGGAAAGCGGCTCCAGAGGGGACCCCACCACTTGGGAAGCTGCCAGGAGGATAGGGGGTCTCCAAAGGATGCTTCAGCTGCTGTGGGTCCAACCTGGCCAAGGCTGGTGGTCCGTGCTCTGGAGGAGGTTTGAGGAGGGGTGGTTGAGTCCCTGGGGTTGGTGGAGCCATCATCCCTTCCTTCTCCAGCCACCATTCCTTCTCCAGCACCATCCCTTCCTTCTCCAGCACCATCCCTTCCTTCTC
>VZRV01000997.1:173963-196611 GCA_013398115.1 Falcunculus frontatus | reverse complement strand
CCCTTCTCCAGCCCCCATCCCCTCTCCAGCCACCATTCCTCCTCACCAGCCAGTCCTGTGAGCCTCAGGAATGTGCTCCTAACCATGTTCCAAAAAACTCCTCTGTATCCCCAAAATTCCAGGCTGGCAGCACTGCTGGTGCTGGAGATGCTGCACAAACCATCCCTCGGGAATAAAGCTGGGCTTTTTTTAGGACTTGGCGATGCTTTTCCCTACCCTCAGCTGCTCTAGGACCGGACCAGGATGGGAACAGGTCACTCCAGAGTGGCTTCCTACACCTCCTTCCCAAAATTTACAGGGCTGCCATGGGAACAGCACTTTGGGCTTTTCAGTTGGGATCCTCCAGGGTCAGCCATGATCCAGAGCTTTGGGAATGGTGGTTTTGGCCCCTCTGTGGTGGTTCCTCTCTGCCCTGTCCTGGACATTGCTCCCACCAGGACCCACCACCAGGAATTGTAATTCCCCACCTCCCAGCAGGAGAAGCCGCCGAGATGTTGCTCCTCTTGCAGACCAACCTCCCACAGGCTGCCCCAGGCTCTGTGGGGGTTGGCACCCAGGATATGGAGACCCAAAAAAGCTTGGGAATGACCAAGTGGCCACCAACCGTGACGGAGCCTCCCAGGCCTCGCTGCTGGAGTGGAGCTGATTGTGGGGTGAAGATCTGGAGCCAAACCCATCCCTACCAGGTTCACCTTCAAGAGGAGCAGCCCTGGTGCCCTTTCCAAGTCCTGCTTGGAGCTTTTAGCGGAGCAGCTGTCGGGAAGGGCCTCCCAGGACCCAGCTTGGAAGCACCAGATGGTTCAGGAGGAGCGGTGTTGGAGCTCCGTTGGTGTCTCCCAGCGTGGGAGGCACCTCCTGCCACGTTCCAGGGGCTGGATGGTGCCAGGAGGAGCTCCAGGTGCTCCCGTTCCTCGTGTCACCCCTGGAAATCTCCGTGCCCTGGGCTGGCTCTGCCACACGTGGCTGCTCTGGTGGCTCGTGGGAAGCTGGCCGTGAGATGATCCCGGGGTTTTCCGGTCGCTCCTCGGCACCTCCTCGGCGTGGGGATCTCTCCCCCACGCTCTCCAGCAGACTCCAGCTCCCAGCACTGGCTGCAAAGAGAATTTTCCCCTCGGTGAGGAATCGGCTCCTCTCTGATTCCTTCTCAGGGCCTGCCAGGATGAGACAAAAAATCCAAATATGCTACAGCTCCAGCTGGGTCTGAGAGAGCCTCCTCGACCCTTCTCTGCAGTCTGTTAGCACCAGCTCCACTCTCTTATTCCCACTGATTTTTGAGAGCTCCTGGGCCATCCCACTGAATTCTGAAGCTGTCCAGGCCTCTTTTTTTTAAAAAAAATATTATATTTTTTTTATAAAAAGAACACTTTCTTCCCAAGGCAAAAGCCAGCTCTTTGTGTCCTTTTCACACCAGGGAAGTGGAGCTCACTTTGAAAAAACCCCACAAAGGCAGGAGTGATCCCAAATCTCCCCATCCCAGCCTTCCTCCACCGCAGCAAAGCAAATCAAAAAGGAATTTTCAAGCCCTCGTTCACAGTGGGGAAAGTGCCAGGGCTGGGTTTGGATTCAGGTGAAGTGACACCTTCATCCAGAGTCCTTTCCAGCATCATTCCCACCTGGAGAGCACGAGATATCCCCCACCCTGAGATTAGACGTGACTGTGGCAAACTGCCCCCAAAAAGCTCAGTTTTCTCCCAGGAAAAACCAACTCCAAAAGAAAATTTTATGCAAAACAAGGATCCTTTCCCCCCCTCCCAGCCGCAGCCACAAAATTGTCATTTTTTGGTGAATTTAGAGAGGCTTTTTGAGGAAAAGATGTGCTTGGAGACCTTTGCTTGCCTCCCACTTCCAGATCTGGTTTTCTGATTTTGGAAAAGAAAAAATCTGATCTCCATGAAAGCCTCACATTGCTGCTGTGGCAGAATCCAGCTTTTTTTGTTGTTGTTTTGCCCTGGGATGGATTCCTTGGACTCAGTGTGGTCCTGGGAATTGAGGGGTGGAGGATGGAAAACTGAGCCAACATCTGACCCCACTGAGTCCCTCCAGTGCAGCTTGGACCTTCTGGGGGGCAGCAATCCTTCAAAGTGGGGCTGGAGCTGCCTTCCCAAGAGCTGCTGCTCCAAGGAAATGGGGTGAAACCCCTGGACTGTGCAAATTAAGGGTGTAATTAGTCATTAGTGCAACCCACAGAGACTCAGGCAGACCACGGCTGCTCCTTCTATGGATGTTTTGTTCCTTTTCCCCCAAATTCCTGGGATCACTGGTGGATCCAGCTCCCAGATCCCAATGCCCCAGCCCATCTGCAGCATCCCGGATCCCAGTTCCCTCTGAGCCACAGCTCCCAGCAAAACTCCCAGCTGCTCCCAGTTCCCCAGGCTGTGGGGGACGATCCCCACCCCACAGTGACCCTTTCCCCATGGATCACCACCACATTCCCACTCCCCTTCTCACCCCTGTCTGGCTCTGAGCCATCAGAACCATTTCCCTGCAGTCTCTTTGCAGACCTGGAAGGCAAAAGGAAGGAAGAGTCACGGCTGTGCATCTGAAATGTTTGAGGGAAAAGGGCTGGAAGCTTGGAACTGTGAGGAGTGAGAAGCAGGGAAATTAATTAGCAGGAGTAAAATGAGGATCTGAGGGAGCTGATGGATCAAGGACTGCTCACAAACTCTCCAACACCTCCTGTGTGCCCCAGGACTGCAGGAAATGTGATTTTATCACCCAAACCTCTGGCAGAGCCAGCTTTTCTTGGGAAAAAAATCCCTTTTTCACAGCTCAGAGGAAACAGGAGGCTCACATCCCTCTGACCTCCTGCTTTATTCCCATCTCCACTGTGTTGTTCCTCCTGAAAATCATCATTTTTCCACTTGATCCCCCAAGCTCTTTGGACAGGGAGATGGAACATCCCAGGCACATTTACAACATCGCTCCTGACAGTGCTGACACCAGGGCTCCGTGTTTGGGAGGCTTTGGGAAGCTTTGGGAAGCTTTCCTTAGCTAAAAGCCTCTTCCACTGGGATAACCCCTCTCAACACACACCTCTTCCCTCGCTCTCTCCCTCTCATGCTTCCAAGGCACTTCCAGCAAGTAAATACCCAAATTTTTTCCCTGGGATGAGGCCAGGCACCTTTTTCCTTGAACAAAAGCAGGAATTGGCTGATCCTCTCTGCATGGGAAGGGCAGCACGGAGCTGAGTTCTCCAGCTGTGGCTGTTCCAGAGCACTCAGGGGGGTTGGACAGGCAAGATTTTGATTTTTGGCTCTGTAACCCATGGAGTTTTCCCTCAGAGCTGCTCCAAATATCCAGCAGCTCCAAATATCCAAAAATTCCCTGCAGCCAGCTCTCTCTCTCTGGCCCAGGTTTAAGCAGGAAGCACTTTTGGCTCCTGTGGATGTCAAACCTTCAGCTCAGCATCTCCAAGTGAGGCTAAAACAGGACAAAGACTCTCCCAGGCCAATCCTATTCTTGTGTCCCCTCAATTCCAGCGTTTTACTTGCAGAGTCCCTCCGTTTTTGCTTTTTAGCCAAATTTGGTGCTGTTCAACTTGAAGTTTTCAGTTCCTGGAGCAGTGGCATTTGGTGCCAGACACCCATCTGACTGCATGGCTTGTGGCCAGCAGCTCCCTGCCTCACCACGATTCCAAGGAATTTCACCCCCGGATGCCGGCTCCGGATCCTGTTTGCTTCCCAAAGCCCTGCACAGCACAGGGACTGGTGCTGGCATTGGGCTGGAATGGGAACAGCACCCCCAGAAGTTGTTCTGGGAGATGAAAAGGGTTGTTTTGATTTTTTTCTCGTTGCATGTTTGGAGCTGCAGATGGGCCCAGCTCAGAGAAGGGATGGACTCAGCTCGGTGCCAGGACTAACCTGAGCCCAGAACTTCCAGACACTCCAGGAAGTTTCCCTCTCCAATTTTTTTGCCTTTCTGGAGCTGATCCAACCCAGACTCACTTTCCTGGGTCACCATTCAGATCTTCCCATGTCCTAATTCTGCATCCTGACGTGATGCCCAGGTGATCTCTTCCCATGTGCAGATCGCTGAATCCCAGTGGGAGATCAGAACATTCCCGGCCAACAAAACCCCACCAATCCCATCAATCCTTGCAGGAATGAGCCCAAATTCACCTCCCTGATGGATTCTCTGGGCTGCCCACCAGCAGCCTGGAGGCTGAACTCAGAGTTCTCCTCTGCTTTCCTCCCATGCCCATCCTCGGTGAGCGACTTTGCTTTTCCCACCTTGGAACGGGGCTGGAATTGGGTGCTCCAGCTTGGAGCAGCCTCTTGCAGGAACTCGGGGCAAGGGAGTGAACCCACAGCAGGGCAGAAGGTGGGTGAAGGACCCAGGGTGCCCTTCAGTAGTTTTTCCCCCTTTTCTTGCCCTAAAACCCAGGCTGGAACATTCCAGGGTTTATCAGAGATCTCGGCGATCTCCTCCAGCTTTCCAGGGCTGAGCAGGTGCGTGGGACTGGAGCAGCTGCTCTGGAGCTGGGGATTGTCTCATCCCAGTGGCCTGGAAAGCCCCTGCAGGAGCCCTTTCCCTGGTTTATTGCCCCGCTGACACCTCCCATCCCCACTCCTCGGGGAGGAGATCAGAGCCTGGAGCTGGAGAGCGCCGGCTCCTCTCTGAGCAGGGATTCATCTTCCCCAAACCAAGGAGAGTTTCTCCTTTCCCAAAACCGGTCCAGATCCAGGAATACACCATAATTTAAAGCAAAATACAAAACTTGTTGTTTAATTCGCTGAATTCACGAGGAAAATCTATCTTTTAAGCGCCAGGCTGGGCTTAGCCTCACCTGTGCCCTCCCGGGGGATGGGCTGGGGCAGGATCGGGGGTGTTTGGGATTTTGGGGGAATTTTGGCTGCGGGTTGGTGGTGACTCTATTTGGCACTGCAGCAGCAGGGACCTATTTCTGTCCTCCTTCTGGCGCTGGGAGGCTCCGGGCTTTTTTCGGGGCTGCGGGCGCTGCTCGGCTCCCGTTTCCCATGGAGAGGGAGCCGCCAATCCCATGACTCAGGGAGCTTTAAGGAAAAGCGGGATGCAAACACGAGGGCTGCTGGCTCCCACCTCCCATCTCTCCCACTGCCAGAGTTCATACAGCTGTTTCCTCCGGCTCAAAACCCGCTGCTAAAAATACTTTGGAAATCTCGGGGATGTTTCCTTCCAAATTTCCTCATTCTGAGATTTTTTTTTTTTCCAGGCTTCTTTTTTTCCCTCTTAGTTGCTTTTCCCTGTGTGAAGGAGCTGCCCAGGTGCTTCCTGGTACAGAGTCTGGGATGGGTCATGAGCAGCAGGAGGAGGAGGAGGAGGAGGAGGAGGAGGACAGTGATGAGCTGAGCCCGGCTGAGTCAGAGCTGAGAGTGTGACCCCTGGGAATGGCCAGATTTACACCAGCCCCAGGCTGTTCTTGGTTCAGCAGGGAAATATTCCTGTTCTCCCACTCTGCTGCAGGCTGTGGCACAGGAGCCATCCTGCTCTCCAGCCCGGAGCTGCCCACCAGGCAAGCTGGGACATCCCAAATCATCCCTAAAACCATAATCCCGGAGCTGAGGAGAGATTTGGGAGCAGCAGGATGCTCCCATGCTCCATTTATCCTTTTTGCTGCTGGGCACAGTCAGATTTGGGGGAAAGGCTGGATTTGGGGCTGTCCTGGGAGGGGAGTTTGGCTTTGCCAGCCCATCCAGAGCAGCAGGAAAGAGAAGTGGGAATGTGGTGGATTTTTGTCGACGTCATCCCTGGGGGATTTGGATTCAGCAGACACGGCCCCGTGTGATCCTGTCCATCAATTCTCCCAGGATCCCAAATTATCTCCTGCTCCCAGCCTGAAAGGAGAGAGTCCAGGTGCTGTAATGCTGAGAAAAACCAGGAAAATCCACTCTGCCTGGTGTTTTGCTCCCTTTTTTTCCCCCCGAGCCATCCTTGATCAGGGTGCACCCCCAATCCCTGCCCCTCAGAGCAGCCCCACGATGGCATTGGAATTCTCCCTGGATGTGAGATCCCGGACTTTCTCCTCAATCCCCCTCGGGAACGCCGATCCCCAGCTGGGCAGGGAATTACGGCGAGCGGCGTTTCCTTCCAGACACTCGATTTTAACTCCCTCTTCCTTGATTTAATTCCGTCATTCCACCCTTCCACCCCCCGGGGGGAAGCGATAGCATATCCCGATATCCAGGGAGAATTCACTTTGCTGCCTTTAATTCGGCTCCGCCACCAAAAGGAGGAGAAGAAGAAGAAGAGGCCGCAATTTGTCTGGTGGGATCTTTGTTATCCTCTCATTCCACGCTTCCCAAATCCCCGAATCCGTGCTGGCAGCACCTTTAGGAGCTGCCGGCGCTGCGGCAGGAGGATGCAGCTCTGTCCCAGTGCCTCCACCAGTTAATCCCTTAATGCTCTCCCGCCACGCTCCCATTTCCCGAGTGTTTCTCTTCCCCCCGCCCGGAGCTATTTTTACGGAGGCCTTTGTTACTTCCTAATTGTCCAAACCACTTTTCCACATTTCTCTTGATAAAGGCAGATTTCTAAAAGCAGTTCAGCGTCTCAGCCATTTCAGCCTCATCATCTGCCTCATCCCTTTTATTGTTTAGCAAATGCCCTACTTTTGCTGAAGCGTTTTTATTTCCCCCCCCCTCCCCAAGAGAGGGTTGATTTCCACCCCCTCCCCTTTTTTTTAACAGCTTTTTCTACCTCTTAAATAATTCCCCTTACGCTGATTCCTCCTGCCTTTATTTCACTGTTTTATTCCCACCCATTCCTCTGCTGGGCCAGCCTCCGTGGGCTCTGCCTCTCTCCCAGTGCTGAGACTTGGGTTTATTTATTTTTTTCCCTTTTCTTCACAAATCTTTTGGGTTTTTGGGGGGATTCAGTGCATTTTTTAAAGGAGGGGAAGAGCTGGTGCTGGGTTCTACCCACCCACGGTGGTGTGCTGGGGGTGGTTGGCATCTCAGTGGCCAAACAGAGAGGATTATTGAGGTTTTGGGAGTTTACAGCCTTTTCTTGGCCGAAAAAATTCACACTTTAACGCTTCCCTAGTGCTTCCAGTTGTTGGAGGAAAATCCCACCAGGCCCTCGGTCCCTCACCCCGGTAAAGAGGGAATTTGGTCCCTAAACAGAGTTTTTGGAGCTGTCTGGGGACCACTCAAGCAAATTATTTCCTCTCAGAGGGGAGGAAAAGTGAAAGGAGGCAAAACAACAGAAGGGTGCTGTTCCCAAATGTTGGATTAAGGGATGCAAAGGGAAAGGGACTCTTGGAGGCAAACAGAGCTTTTCCCTCCAGCCGAGGCAGGGGAGGAAGAAATCCCTCTGGGAGAGGATCCTGAATCCTACCCCGAGGTACAGGACTCTCTTTGCTCTGAACCCGACAGAATCAGGAGCTTTTTGCTGTTGAGGACAATTTTCTTACGAGGGGAACAAAAGATGTCAAGAAGATTCAAGCTTGGGTTTGAAACAAACCTTTCTGTGGAGCCTCCCGAGGATCCAAACTGGTGTTTCCTGGGCTTGCAAGGACAACATTCCGTGGGATTCTGAGGGGAACAAGTGACATTTTAAGACAAAAGGGATGTACAGCACATCCCTGTGGCTGCCCGCAGCTGAGTGGGAATGGCAGGACAAGCTCATGGAGATGGTGTCTGTGCCCATGAAAATTAGGGCAGCACATCCTGAGGGGCCTTGGTGGAGGGTGGGGAGGGAGGGAAGGATCCAGCTAGGGGGGATCCATGAATTCTGTGGGTCTGGATGCAGCTCCTGCTTCCTTCCATGACACAGGAAGGGATGGAAAAGGTGAGGATGGAAGGAAGGATCCAGCCTGGGAAGACTGGAGGTGTCCATGGGTTCCTTGGATCTGGCGAAGCTCCTGCTTCCTGCTGTGAGTGTGGGATAGCAGGGGACAGGAAGGGTGAGGATGCAAGGAAAGATCCAGCCAGGGAGAATCCATGGATTCTGTGGGTCTGGCTCCAGCTCCTGTTTCCTCCTGTGAGTGTGGAACAGGGAGGGTGAGGATGGAGGGAAGGATCCAGCCAGGGAGAATCCATGGATTGCTCAAATCCGGCTGCAGCTCCTGCTTCCTGTTGTACCACAGGAAGGGCACAGGGAGGGTGAGGATGGAGGGAAGGATCCAGACTTTGAGGATTGGAGGTTTCATCGGGTTCCTGGGTCTGGCTCCAGCTCCTGCTTCCTCCCATGGCTGTGGGACGGGGAGGGTGAGGATGGAGGGGAGGATCCAGCCAGCTCAGATCCATGGATTCCATGAACTGGGTGCTGCTCCTGCCTCCTCTCGTGCCACAGCAGGGGACAGGGAGGGTGACGTGGCTGCCGAGCAAAGGGAAAGGGAACTTCTCACCCTGGAGGGGAACAAAGCCCTTCCAAGAGCACGAGCATGGAGCAGACACCAGAGAATCCACACGGGAACGAGGTCTGAAGTAGGAAACACCTCCCTGTGCCAGGATTGTCCCACAAACCCCAAAGAACCCGCAGCCAGCTGTGGTTTTCCTGCTGGTGCTCAAGGAATCTCCTCAAAGCTCCTGGGAGAGTCCCTGATGTCTGGAGAAGGGACGGGACATTCCCAGCATGGCACTTCCCTCTGGAGGGCCATTAATTCTGTCCCTCACTCCTCTGGCAGGCTGGGGATCCTCACTGAGCCTGTCAGGACATAATTCTCCTCACATTCCCATTTTTGCTGTCAAATCCGGCTCCAATCACTTCCCAAAGTCGAAAACGGGGAGGGCAGATGCTCCGGCTGTCTCAGGCACAGGAAGGGAGATTCCTCAGGTTTTCCTCAGGAATCCAGGCTTGCAGAAACCAAAATATTCCCTTTTTTCATTTCTCTGGAGCTCAGCACATCCTGGCACTGCTCTCCAGCCTTCAGCAGAATCCAGGGATCCCTCGCTCCAGGAATCTTGGAGCACTCCTGGAAAGCTGTCCCAGCAGGAGCCCACAAGGGATGACCTGTCCTGGAGCCACTGGAAAAGCTTCTGGAGCAAAGCCAGCCCTGGAAGGAGCTGGTGAGCACCACAGTGGGAGAAATCCCTTTGCCCCAGGATTTCACTCTGGCAATTTACAGGATAACTCCTTTTTTTAATTCCCTCTGTGGGGTGCAGAGCTCAGTGCTTCCAGGGATTGGGAGCACCTCAAAAACCAGTAATTGGGGCATCTCCATCCTTTCCTTGGGATGCACCAATGTCCCTGCTCATGGGCAGTTTGGCACTTGCCATCTGCAGGGAAAAAAATCAAAATAAAAACGTCTTTCCAAGGTGGAGTGGTGTCCATCCCTTGTCACCCTTCCAGGTGTGTGAGTGCCAGGGAAAGCAGGAGCCAGCTGGGGCTGGATCCCGGGATCTGGATCCATCTCGGCTCTGGGACAAACTGGAATAGAATTTTAAATGTTTTCTCTCCCTTTTTCGTGTGCCCAGTGCCTTTTTTAGGACTCGTGGGAGGTGGGGAGAGCTCAGGGATGTGGGCAGGGTAAAGCACTGGCTAAAAGTGGGGATAAGGAATTCCAGGTGGGAATAACTCCTTGCAGCAAAGACAGGGGGAGTGACACAGGGACAGGGAGCGGTGCTGAGTGGGGACATCCTGGCTCAGAGCCAAACACAGCTGGGGAGTTGGAACGGAAAAGGTGGGAAGAGAAAACAGGGATCTGGCAGGGAAGGAGGGCTGGGAGCAGGGGACAGGAGGCAGCTGAGCCCATGGCACCTTGGCCAGGCTGTGCTGGGGACAAGGGCATGGCCTGGGGTGTCCTGCAGGTACCAGGCCCTCAGTGGGAATGTGAAGGATCAGGATTGACCTTTCCTGCCTGGGAGGGCGATTTTTAGGGGCTGCTCTGCCCCCGTGACAAAGGAACTGCAAGGAAAACTCTGAGTGCTCGGGGACTTCGTTCCCTCAGCCCCTCCTTGCTGGCTGGGCTGCAAGGTGGGATTTGAGCGAGGGGAGGAGGGAGCTGGTTGGGATGAAGGTCCTGAGCTCCCCTCTGCTGCCTGAGGATCCAGCTCTGAGCACAGCGTGCAGTTCCCAGGCTCCAGAGGGAAAAACCAGGAGAATCTCTCCCTTCCCCAGCACTTCACAGCTCACAGAAGTTATTGGCGCCACTTCCCCCGACACAGGAAGGCAAAAACGAGCCCTGGTGGGAAGGAAGCAGGGAAGGGAAGGAAGGAAATGAAATCATCCTCCTCCACAAGGAACCAGAATTCCAAAACCAGCCAGGATCCAGCTCAAAAACATTCCCAGAGTGCCTGGGGGGTTGGCATCGGGGTGTGACACCCACACTGGGACGTGGTGACGCTGCTGAGTGCTGGCAGTGCCACAAACCCATGGACAGACACCTCTTTTCCCTTTAACATTCCACGGAGCTGGAAGTGCTGGAAATGCTGGAAATGCTGGGAATGCTGGGAATGCTGGAAATGCAGGGAATGGGACTGCCAAGGTGCAGCAGCCCCGTGCCTCCGAGCAGATGTTGGTCCTCCCACTCCACCAGCACTCGTTCACTTCCCAGATGTCCCTGGCTAATGAGCAGCTCCTTCCCCTCATTGCAGGGGTCATCCCAGGTCTGAGGGGTTTAAAAACATCCATGGATTGTGCAGCTCGGCACAGTCCAAGTGTTTTGCTGTGTGTTGGGAAGTTCCGGGCCGGGGACTGACCAGGAGGTGGATTTGGGGAGAATTTTAAACTCCATTTTAAAGCAGGATGAAGCAGAAGCGTTGATCATGATACGTCCCTCGCTTTTCCTCCAGCAAACTCCATGGATGCTGCAGCCACGGGATTCAGCCATCCTGGTGGAGGTGGGCTGGGAGATCCCAAATCATCCCATGCAGGAGGTGAATGGAGAGATCCCAAATCATCCCATGCAGGAGGTGGATGGAGAAATCCCAAATCATCCCATGAAGGTCCCCCGCTCAGATCCCCCAAATTTCATGGGGTGCCATGAAATAGGTGGACAGAGAGATCCCAAACCATCCCATGCATGATCCCAGAGTGGGATTGCCACCCATCCCAGCTCACCTGGATGGACATTTCTGGCCTCTTTTCCTGCTCCCCATACATACCCTGCAGTGGCTTTGAGTGAGCTCAAGGGAATTCTCCATGGGATGGGAGCTGGGAGAATTTGGGAGCGCAGCACCAGGGTTATCCTGGAGGGAAAAGCCTCCTGCTTCCCAAATCCAGAGTTTCCCTGCTCAGCTGCCAAAGCTTGGCCGTCCCCAGCATCTCTGGATCCCTCTCCTTGCACCACCTGAACAGCCCCAAGATGGCTGCAACCCACAAGAGGTGGTGATGAGGACTCCTGTGGGGTCTCCAGCCCTTCATCCCCCTCCTCTGCACACCCCTGGGCAGGGAATGCCCCACTCCTGTCCCTTGGGATGCCCACGGCCACCTCAGGGGCTGTGCCCAGATCTCCTTGCAGAGGTGTTGGAATCTCTGTCCCTGCCCCAACACCCCTGGCAAAGAGGGAAACCCCTCTGGCCACCCCTCCTGGATGTAAATCTTGCTGTCACTACTGCTCCAGAGGATGAAGGCAACTCCTGTCACCATCTGGGTCATCCTCGAGCTCCAAAACAGCCCAACCTGAGCACATGGGCAGCAAAAGCCATTTCTCCACTCCCTCAGCCCCAAAGGAGCAGCAGCCACAGCCCCTGTGCACCAGCATCTCATGGGACACCGTGTGGGACCGGGATGGGGTCACACCGCTGCCCCCAGGCTCAGCCCCACAGCACTGAGCAGAGCTGTGCTGCCCTAATTAGAAACCCCCTAATTAATCAGTGCTCTGCAGCTCTGAGAAGAGCCTGTGTTGTTCTGCACTGACCTGAAAGGATTTGTCAGCGGTCACTGCTGGGGACGTTGTCTGCTCCCATTCCAGCTTCCCCTTCTGCTCTGGGCTTGGGTTCCCTGTCTGGGTTTGGTTTTTTTTTTTCCCAAAGAAAAAGGGGTTTTGTTTGTGTTTCTCCTTCAGCAGCAGGAAATTTCCAAAGGAACGGCCACTTCAATCAAAGTCTGTCCCTTCTGAATGGCCCGGTGAGGTCTGGGGTGATTTTGTCTGTTTCGCTTCGAGCTTTTCCAGGATGAGAGTTGAGCAAAGTGGAAATGGGGTGTGGGGTGAGCACCCTCAGCTCTGTGCAGGGACAGATGTGAGTGAGAACTGCCCGGCAGCCAGGCTCCTGCCTTGTGACAGATCCAGGGAAGCGGCTTCGGGGTCTTCCAGGGAAGTGGTTTTGGGGTCTTCCTCCCTCCACTTCAGCCTGAATCCTCGACAGCTCAGGCTGTGCTGGGAGTTCATCACCCCAAACAGGGTAGGGAGGCTCTTTATGGTCTCGGCTGAGGCTCAGTCCTGGCTTCTGATGGGGACACGGGGAGCACAGGTGGGGATTGGTGTTTTCTCCCAGGTGACAAGAGGAAGCTGCCTCGAGTTGCTCCAGGTGAGGTTTATGTCGGATATCAGGGGAAATGCCTTCACTAAAAAGGTTGTCAAGCTCTGGCAAAGCTGCCCAGAGCAGTGGTGGAGTCACCATCCCTGCAGGGATTTAATAGCAGCTGGATGTGGCACTTGGGGACACTTTAGTGGTGGCCTTGGCAGTGCTGTGTGAACTCGATGACCTTGGAGGGCTTTTCCAACCTCAATGACCCCACAATTCCATGCCCACGGCGCCAATGCTCCCACAAGGAAAAGCACCACAATCCATCCCTATTTCTGCTTCCTGCCCTCCTCCAGACTCCCCCCGATCCCTCAGCCCATCCATCACTCCCTGGGAATGGTGAGCAGGGCATGGATCAACCCTGAGCAGGGGTGGGAGCTCACCTGGAGCCTGGGATTGCCCCATCCTGCAGTGGGAATCTGCCCCCCGGTCATTGTCACTGCTGGAAGGCAGCAAAAAAAGGAGGGATTTACTTTGGGATGGCCATGGAACCTTCAGGAGAGGGGCGAGGTGACACTTTTGGGGCATGTGAGCATCGCTGGGCATCATTTCCTTGCTCAGACCTGCACCAAAGGAGCTCAGGGATGTTAACTGAAAGCAGCGTCAGGTGTCACACCCGGAGGTTTGCTCCATCCCAGAGCGATGCTCACGCTCTTGAGGGCAGAGCCGCAGCTTCTCCTTCTCCCTGGGCTCCCCACCCTCGGGGAAGGTTCCTGCAGCAGAGAGGCAGCAGCAGCTCGAGGTTGGCGTTTGAAGAACGAGTTCGATCGGCGCTGTGCGATTTGGGGAATTGCAGGGGCGAGGCGGCGGCATCTCGGGATATTGGGGGTAAAATAACATCAATAACGGAGAGAGCGGGAAGGGAACGAGCCGGGGCTGCCCGTCAGCTCACGGATTTAGGATTCACTTTGAAAACTCATTCCCCTTCAGGGGAAACACGTTCGTGCCCCGCCGGCATCCTCCCCCCCGCTCCGAGCGCTCCCGGCAGGAGGAGTTCGGGAAGGGAGGGAAGGGGAGGATTGCGGGAGCAAAGCGGAGTTTTGCTGGGCTGAATCCCTTCGGGAGAAGGGCTGGGCCGGCAATTCCCGCTGGATAAACGGAGCTCCAGGCTTTGCTCTCGGAGTGTGGTCAGGCTTTGGTCGCCGGGGAGGGGGAGAGAGGCTCGTCCTCAGCGCAAGAATCCAGGAGCATCCCTCTGGGAAGAGCTTCAAAGGCTCTCCCGCCTCAAACACCTTCCCTGCTCGTAGCCTCTGCTTCGCGTTGTCATTTTTCGAGCCCCGCCTAATCACGCTAATTAATACATTCTGGGATAATTCCTGCTGGCTTCCATCAAGCTGAAATCAGCTTTTATCAACACCGTGCCGTGGCTGTGGTGTTTGTTCGGGTCCGGCATGACCTTGTGTGTGATCCCACCCTGCTGCCAGGGCCGGGCGCTCCTTCCCCAGCCGCTTTCCTCTCCCCGAAGGTGACACCGCGGGAAGATGCGGTTTGGAGTTGCCCTTTCCAGCCAAAATCGATCATTTTGCCCTTTGATCTCGCTCTCTTCTTGCCTCCCCTTCCCTTGTGGCAGCAGGAGCGACAAGGGACACTGGGGATGGGTCGGGACAGGCACACAGGTGGCTTTTTCTCCCCAAAACCCATCTCTTGGAGCTCACACACCCTCCTGCTCCATCCTCGTGGAGGCTGAGGGAGAAGGAGGCCCTCAGGTCCATCAGGCATGGAATGGGATCCCTCATCCATCTCCCTCATCTCTCACAGGGGGAAGTGGATGTTTAAATCCCTTTGACAGCCAGATTGCTGTGGCTGAGAAGGTCAGAAGGTTTGGGGGTTACTCCACGAATCACCCCAGATTTTGGCCCTCATGTTTGGGGTCAAAATCCCCCCTGCCCCATCCCCTCCCACTGACAAGCACAGAAAACGCAACGGAAGAGGCTTGAGGATGGTTTTGGCACATTTACTGATATTTCCCGGGGGAAATTCCTGCTGGAGAGCCAAGCCACCCCTCCCTCCCTCCCTCCTCTCCCCGCTGTCCCCTCGCTGCTGCCGGCGATGGCCGTGATCGATTCCCGGTGTCACTCCGGGGCAGGTCAGGGCCCCTCGCCCCCAGCGCCGGCCGGGCTGCGGGAAAAAGTCACCCGCATCAGCGCCACGGTCATTAATCTTAATTAGAGGTGCCAGGGCGGCTCGGAGCCCATCAACCCCGGCTCATCTCGGCTGTCAAACCCAGCTCCCGCCGGGATGAGCCTCTCCGTGTCCAGGGAAGAGGCAGGGAGAAGGCAGAAAGGGTGGAAATTCAGGGAGAGGAGGAGAGCAGACACCTGTTTTTTTTAAGGACACAGATATTGCAGCGTGCCCTTGCTGTCACCCTCTGCCTTCCCGTCCCGGTGTCCCCCATCCCCTTTTGCAGCCCTCAAAAAGACCCGAAGGCAGCAGCACCACACCAGGATTAACACTATCCCTAATTCCTTTTTTTCCCAGCAATTATGAAAATCTCCGAGATTTTTGCCTCTGGCTAACACAGTCCCCCATCTCTGCATTCCCAAAATATTCCGGGGGGGGGTGTTTCCCGGCTGTCTGGCCATTCAGAAGGGCGAAAAAGTGCTCAGATTCCAGCGGCTGCTCAATGCAGGAGACTTCTCTGCTGCATTAGCTGGATCAGCCTGGAAAATGTATCCTTCAATTGGTTTAAACCCTTAGGCTTGATGTAATTTCACTGCTGCCTTCTCTCTGAGGTGCTTTTACGGCCGCTATCTCTGAGTATTTACAGCAAAGCGAGGAGAGACTCGGCTCGGTTTGTTCCCGCTCCAGGATTGGCACAGAGGGTTTTTCCAGGGATTCTGGCACGGGCAAGGGGCATCTTTCAGCACCAGCAAAACCTCCAGCCTGGGCAGGAGCTGGTCCTTAAATCCTCCCATGCCAGGTTTTTCCTCCTGGGAGCGGAATTTGCTGGGGGTGCAGCTCCTCGCGGGGGTGCTCCTTGATTTTTGGCACCCCTTCTATCCAGGTTTTTTCAGGAGGAAAAGCCACCCTGGAGATGATGGGAAGCTGCAAACCAGGCGTGCTTGCCCACGGCGAGAATTCCACACTTTCCGCCAGCCTGGAACCGAGCTTGGGTTTAAATCAGGCGCAGAACTAGAGCTGGGTGTGAGCTTAATCCCAGCTCCGCCAGACAAAAGGACGCTGCTTAAAGTTCAGCACGAGCTTAAACTTAAACGGCTCTGCGAGGTGGAGCCAAGTTCGCCGAATCCAGCAGCGAGCTCTTGAAATGGAGCTAATTGCGCATTGTCCTCGCCTCCGAAATCACCACAATTAATTCTTGGGAAGGTTCTGCGGCAGCTGCGCGACCGACACCAGCGGTGCTTCCAGCTGGATTCGCGCGGGGAGGTGGGAATTCGCTCGCTGGGTATAAATTGGGATTTGTTAGAGCAGCCCAGGCTGTGTTTTAGGTGCCTGGGGTGAGTCCGAGTGGGACCCACAACTCAAAACCCACAGGGGAGCAGAGCAGGGAGAGGAGAAATGATGGGAGCCCTCCCCATGGGGTGCACCCTGAAAATGGGGAGATTTCTGCGTCATTTCTGCTTCCCCGGATCTTTCCCGACATCCAGAGGATCCCTGCTGTCCCTGCTCCTGGTGGGAGCATCATCATCCCTCTCCTCCACCACTTCTGGGCTGCTCAGGGTGGCACCTTCAGTGGTGCCTCGTGTCCCAGTGCTGTAGGGTCAAACGGGGATGCCCGGGCAGGAAGGATGTGGCAGAGCCAAAATGTCACCACAGCCAAAGCTGTGACTCCTAGGGACATTCATCCTCACTGAACCCCATGGAACTGCTGATCCCAGATCCAAGGGCCTTCAGCTCCATCCAGCTTCTCTTCCCCGTGGGTGAAACCCATCCTAAACCCATCCTAAAGCCACCCTGTGCCCATGCAAGACACTGTAAATGGTTTTTATCCCTTATTTTTTTACCCCACTCTGCAGATAATTGGAGTTAATTCACCCACCTGATCTCAAAACTACCAAGGCCTTCTCCAAAACCCACTCTTGGGCTTCGACAGGTTGCAGCCAAATGTCCCTTCCAGACATTTTCAAACAGCCTGGATGGATGCAAATGCTCCAGATTTGGGTGGCAGAGACAGGAAATGACCACAGAGACAGAAAACTTGTCCTGGGATTTTGCAGCTGCCCTTTCATCCCATCCACAGAAGACACCAGCAGAAACGCCCACCACACTGCTTTGCTTTCTGGGATGAAGCCCATTTGTCCATCCCTCTGTCCATTCCATCTCAATTTAGCCACGACCCAGGGCCGTTTGCTGCCTGGACCTTGCAGACGAAGGGAAAGTTGTTAATGTGGTAAATGAAATTCATTAATCAAGGGACAGAGAAAACCCTGAAAGGAAGGGCTCTCGTTCATCCACTCCCTGACACCTCTGACAGGGCTTTTGTTCACCTGCATCTTCATCTCGCGGATGCAGAAATTCCAGGACGGAGCCGAGTTGGAAATTCCAGCGGGAGGAAGCCCAAAATCCACGTCCCCACCTCTCTCTGCATCCTGCAGGCTGGGGAGGTTGCTAAGTGACAGCGTTTCTGCTCTCACCGTGAGAACCTGAGTGCTTAAAAGCGAGAAAATGGCGATTTAAGGACATGATAACTCCTGGGTTTGGGAGGGTCTTTGTTCCATGAGGAATGGGGGGAATTCCACACAGGAATTTGGGGGGGATGGACAGGAATTCAGCCTTGGCCACACCTGGCCTGCAAAACAGATTGTTGAAAGTCAGCAGTGGAAAAATCCAGTTCATTCCCAAATTCTGACCCTCAGGACGCTCCTTGGATCTTCCCCGTGCTGGCAAATCCAGAACAAACCCCAACAAAGGGATCCAAAACCCTCTCACTGCTCCTAGACCCCCACACTCAAACCCCTTCCCAGCCTTCCAGAGATGTGGAATGGGGTGAGGGATGGATCCAGGCTGGCTGTGGGGAGCTCCAGCCGTTTCTCTTCCTTCTTTTCCCTTTCCTTTTCTGCTTTTCCCAGATCCATGGGCATCCCTCGGGAGTTTCAGCCCTGTTTGAGCCTTAGGGACGCTGTGCCTCAGTTTCCCTGCCCTGTGCAGGGTGCTCAGGCCTGTAGGGACAGCCAGGTGCCACACCTGGAGCATGGATCATGTCCTGGCTGTGATGCCTTATAGCCCATCCCAATTTTATTGGCTGTGACCCAGGACCAAGCAGAGCCTTCTCCACCCTTCACAAATTCCCGCACGGATGGAGCGGATCCCGAGCCCCTGGAGCCCCACACCAGCCCAGCCTTTCCCCTCTCCCCGCTTCCAAGCAGCTCCATTTATTTTTTTCCATCCCGCTGCTGCCGGGATTGCTGTTCTGTGATCCCATTTAGAACCATTGATTTACCGCCCAGGCCTCAATAAGCAATTTGGAGTGATTGGCGCCGTTATCTCGCCGTGGGTCACGTGCTGCTGCCAGCCAGGGGGGAAAAGGGGGGAAGGAGAGGGAAAAGAAGGAAGAGAAATGGCTGGAGCTCCCCACAGCCAGCCTGGATCCATCCCTCGCTCCGTTCCACGTCTCTGGAAGGTTGGGAGGGGTGTTGAGGTCTAGGAGCGTGGTTTTGGATCCCTTTGTTGGGATTTATGCTGGATTTAGCAGCAAGAAGAGCACGAGTTTGGGCTGGGACCCAGGGCAGATGTGGCCTCTGCAGGGTCTGCAGATCCAAGGAGTGTCCTGAGGGTCAGAATTTGGGAATAAACTGGATTTTTCCACTATTTATTGGCAATGAGCACAATCAGAGCCATGGGCTCCTGTGGGAAGTGTAACACAGCCCCTGAAGCAGCACTGGGAATTCTTTTTTCTTGGCTTCAAAAGTTTCTCCTCTCCCTGCTCAGGTTTGAGGCCCTCGGTGCCACCTTTGCCTCCTGTGTCTTCTGCTATTTTCTTGGAAAAACACCATTTTTGGGGGAGGGGGGAAAGGAGAAGGAAATCCCAATGTGATTCCAGGGAAATCTCTGCATCAGCGAGCTCAGGAATAGAAAGTCAGGAACAAAACCTCCCCCAGCTCCATTGGGCAAAAAACAATTTACAGGAGCACCAAGGGGGAGGATGAAACACCCCAGCACCGTGGTTTTTAAACAATAAATTTCCAGTACCTTCCCAATCCACATGGAAAAGAGGTCAGGTCTTCAGAGTTAGGAATGCCCCAAAAAGCACAATTAAGGTGGGTTTTGGGGGTATTTTTTCAACTATTAGTGGAGAATGAAATGATGAGAACCCAAAAAAAGCCCCAGAGAGGCTTTGCCTCCATGCTGATGGATGGAGAACCCTCTCCTGCCCATAACCTCCAAGACAAACCCTAAATCCCAAATCTGGTCAGAGAGAGAGAGAAAGAGAGGGAGAGAACCCGGCAAATGCAGTGATTTGAAAACAATTTGTGGTCGTTCTTAGAGTGGAGAGAAAATAAACCAGAGATAAAGCAGCTACCTGAGAGCTGCAGTGATGAAAGCATTAAAAACTCCCTCGTGGAGGGATCCAGCTGCTTTCCAGAGGGTTTGGGAGCTGCTTTTTGGGGGCAGGGGTGTGCAGGGGGCAGCCATGCCCTGCTGGCATTCACGGTGTGCAGAGGCTCTTTGGTGGCAGAGAAACATCTCAGAAATGTGGATTTTGGTGAAATGGCACTGGATTTGTTGCTGCTGCTCCCAGAAATCCCTGATTTGTGTTTCTTCCCCCCTCCAATGCTGTTTTTGCTGGAATGGAGATGACTCTCAAGGCGTTTCATGTGTTCTCACCCTCACCAGGATGCCCGGTTTGGGTGGGTACCACACGCAGCACCCGGGGTGATCCCAGCCCCTGGAACCAGCAAAACCCACCCAAGCACCCCAAAGAAACCCCTCAACAAGAAAAAAAACCTTCCAAGTTGTAAAGATCCCCAAATTCCCAGTTTTTCTATGGGGAAGAGGAAGATTTTTACGTGATGAGCTGGAGCTGGAGGCTCTCCCACAGAGCAGGACCCTGAGCTGCCTCTCCCTGAGACCAGATCCTCAAAACTGCCCCCAAAAGGGATCATTCCCATGCTGGAGGGCTCATCCTGGCTCCAAGGGATGCTGGATTCCACACTTTTGCAGCCCCCAGCTCTTTTCCAGAGGTATTTTGGCATCTCCAGCTGTTGGCAGAGCAGAGCCAAGGCCATTCCTGCCAGAGACCTCCACAAACTCAGTATCTCCTTCCCAGCTATGCCAACGACAGATTTATTTGGGTTTTTTCTTCTTCCTGGTTCTGGAGTCATCCAGAAAAAAAAAATCACTTTCCAGAGCCATCATCTGTGCTCCGTCTCTGTTCCAGTCCAAATCTAAAGGGCTCAGGTTGATTTCCAGCTTTTTAAGGCAAAAAATAAATAAATGCAATCAAAGGATGTGTCAGGGGGGGAAGAAACTTCAGATCAAAGGATTGGGGCGGCTCGTTGCAAGCCAAGGAAATGTGTCAAGAGGAAATGTTTTTATTTCTGAATGTGAGGTTTTTTTCTGCCCTTTTTCTCCTGGAGTTTTCATCCACAAATCATCAGGGATAAATCCAAGGGGCTTGGAGCAATCCTGGGATGGTGGAAGAGGGTGAGGGTGTCTGGGAGGGGTGGAATGAGAGGGTTTTCAAGGTCCCTTCCAACCCAAAGCATTCCGTGATCCCTGTGGGTGTCTGGGGTGGGGAGAGGGAGCTTGGGAGGATGCAGGGATTCCCCATGGAGCTGCCTCTGGACCTGCTGGATGAACCCCTCTGGATTCATCCCATCTGGAGGGACTGGGATGAATCTGGAGAGATTGGGATCACCAAGATGGGGGGTGAAGGGGTGGAGAAGAGGCATACCCCTTTGTTGCCACTGAGAGTCAAAGGTGGGACTTGGAGATGCTCATGGACCTTTCCCAGCTCGTGTCCCCTCTCTCCAGCTCCCTGGGAGCCTCCAGCTCCACAAATCCCTGGATGTGTTACACCCATCCCAAAATTTCCCCCACTCCACTGCAGATCCAGCTCAGAGAACCCTCCCCTTTCCCTAAGCAATCCCAAAGCCCTCTGAGCAGCAGTTACCCCTCATCTTTTCCCACTGCTAAAACCAGGAACTCGTGCACCTCCACATCCTCCCCCAGCCCCAAACCAGGACGGTGTTTAACAATCTGCTCAGCGGGGTCCTGGCAGATAAAACGTGTTTCACCTGGAGGACACAAAGGGATGGGCTCCCGGGAAGCAGCGGGATCGTTTCCACGGCATCGATCGGGGCAGAGCTGCCGCTGGCTCAGCACTTCAGACCCCTGGATTTCATCAGCGGAGTGCTCAGCCCTCAGCTAATTGGATTTGCCGTCGTTAGGGTGATCTACGGCTCCTCCAAGAATTCTGGGCACGGGCCTGGCTGGGATTTCAGCAGGGACAAGGAGCCAAAAAAGGCCTGAAGCTGCAAGGTCGGGCAGGAAAAGGCATCCTGGGGTGTTGGGACATCAAATATTGGGATATTTCTCCCTGGGAATGGCAGGGACAGAGCTGGAGCTAAAATCTGGGTGGAGGGAAGATTTTATTTTTAACTTTCTGAAATGACACCTTGTGAAGGACAGAATGAGACCCTGCAAACCCAGGGTCAGGGAGGGTGTGAAAAGCAGCTGGGGTTAATTACTGAGCCCTGAATTCCTGCTGCATTAATTAGGTTGCATCCCAAACTGCAGCCCCGAGCCTGCCACGGGCTAAGGATGGATCGGTGCCCAGGTAAACTGAGGCATGGGTGGGGGAAGCTTTGTCACAGGGCCACTCAGGGGGGCTTTGAGAGGCTCTGCACCTTGTCCCTGTCGTGCTGGGTTGTGACAGAGAGGCTGTTTCTATCCCCAGTTTGGTATTTCCAGATTTATCTCATTTAAGCCATTTTGTCCTCAATCTGGAAAAGAAAAAAATCCAGAAAAAAAAATCTGGAAAAATCTGAGTTTTTTCCTCCATCCTGTGGAGCAGCTCCTTAGATTTCCAATGAAGACAAAAAGAGAGCTACAACAACAACAACAACAAAAAAGCTGTAAACCCATTAATTTGCAAGGAATGAAGATCCACGATTCTTTTCCTGGCCAAAAGGCTCCGTTTTCCCTCAGCTGGCACCAAAAAATACTCAATTTTGGTGCCAAGCATGAGGAGAGCCCAGGAGCTCAGCTGTGCCTCAAAAATCAGATATTTGGGAGGTGTTTTGTCCCATGGGAAGGAGGAAAGGCTCCAGAACTCAGAGCCGGGTTTTCCATCATGTCCAAGAGGAGCCCTTTGCCAGGAGGGAACGCAGACGGATAATCGGGAGCTGTGTCAGGAGGGTCAGACAAGCTGCTCTTCCCTGACCTTTAAATCCAGCAAATCACAAATTTGGGGCTTTTCTGCAGCCAGGCCGCCGGGACAGCATCTGCTGCCTGCCCTGCCCGGCTGTGCCACAGATCCGGGAATAGCTGGATTTATCCCAGCCATCCCAACCATCCCTCTGTCCTCTGCAGCTGCTCCAGAGCAGAGCCGGGAGAGGGGACAGGGAATCCTGGCATCCAGGGACAGCTGGGTCACCCCTCCCAGTGCCGGGATGATCCGGGATGAACTCCAGGGAATGATTCCTGGCGGTGCTGAGTCGGGGGAATTAAAACGAGTCCGGTCCTTTAAAGGAAGCCGGGGGAGCTCACTGAAAATGCGGGATCTGCCTCTCCCAGAGCCATCCAGGTGATGATCCTTTCCTGAAACGCTGGGATGAAAGCCCAGAGCATGTTTGGGGCAGCAGCCTCCGTCCCAAATCGGAGAATTCCTAAATGATTTGGGTTGGAAAGCACCTTAAAGCTCATTTGATTCCAGTGACATCAGCAGGGACGTCTTGCCCCAGACTGAAGAAACCCAGAAAAGCCCCAAAATTCCTGACAAGATGAGGGGGTTCCTGGAGAGCAACAAAAGTTCCCAGCAAGCCCTGAAAAACATCCCAGAGGGGCTCCAGCCCTGCTGTCCTTGGAAAGCGCTGGCAGATTCCTAGAAAACAGAGAGGGATTCATAACAGGATCCTGGTGCTCCTGGGGGATTTGGGAACCTGCAGCTGGGATATTTCGGCAGCACAGAAGGATCCTCAGCTGGGAGGAGGGGAACAGCTTCCTACAGCAGAGGAGGAGCCCCAAAATTTGGTATCTGGTGGGTTTTCCCATTCCCGGTCCCTGGAGCCTCTTGGGAAGCCGGTGCTCAGCTCCAGCTGGTGTGGAGACAGGAGCATCCCATCCCATCCCATCCCACCCCG
>VZRV01000997.1:84260-139597 GCA_013398115.1 Falcunculus frontatus | reverse complement strand
CCACACAAGGGAAGGGCAGGGAATGGCCAGGAGAGAGGGAGGATTCTCCAGTGGGATAATGGCTTGGGGGAAGAATCAGGACTTTCTTGCAAACTCTGCTGTTTAAGGTTTCCAGCAAAGATTTCCCTCAGAGCTCTGAGATTTTTCAATAAAATTCCATTTCCCCTGATGGTGTCCGGCCAAAGATAATTCAGGGTTCGGCTGCAGCTGGGCACAGCACAATGAAAGCCCCCAAAAGCTGTGGGAGCACCTGGCAGGGAATTCTGCTATTCATAAAATTTCCATGTTTAATGTGGGGGTTTTGGGGGGGGAAGGTCCCAACTCACACCTTTGACCCCACACCCAGGTCCTGTCCCCTGCTCCATGTGGGCCCTTTCCATCCCAATGGGATCCAACCCAGCACAGCGAGACCAAAATCCCACAAATTCCAAGCCAAACCCCCTGGAATTGACCAAAATCCCACAAATTCCAAGCCAAACCCCCTGGAATTGACCAAAATCCCACAAATTCCAAGCCAAACCCCCTGGAATTGACCAAAATCCCACAAATTCCAAGCCAAATACCCTGGAATAGGCCAAAATCCCTAAAATCAGAAGCCAAACACCCTGGAATTGACCACAATCCCAAAAATTCGAAGCCAAACAACCTGGAATAGACCAAAATCCCACAAATTCAAAGCCAAACCCTCTGGAATAGACAAAGATCCCACTAATTCAAAGCCAAACCCCCTGGAATGGCCAAACAATCCGATCCCAGAGCAGCTGCCCAGGTGAGAGGTGGCAGAGAAGGGCCTGGATCCACCCAGGGAAAAATTCCTGGGAGGAATGTCCAAGCCGATGGATTGGGGTTTTATCAGCAGCTTTTGATGGCAACGGAATTCTGTACTCTCCCAACTTCATTCCCGGGAAAAATGTGAGGATTCCAGGTGGTTTTAGGGTTATTAAAAGCATTTTCCAGCCATTTCTTCTCCCTTCTGCCATCGCTGCTGCTTCATCCAGGGATTCTGAGGGGTCTGGGAAGGGGGAGAATCCCAGTAAAACCACTGGAATGGGATGCACTGGTGAGGATACGTGGGATGGGATGGATTGGGATGAGCGCATCCCAAATGGGCAATCCCCTGCAAGCACCAGGGATTATCCTGGGACAAATCCCTGAATTCCCTTTCCTCTGGACAGAATCCCTGGATCTGTCCCTGACAGGGAATATTTGCCCCTCTTTTTGGGAATAAACTGCAGGAAATCACATCAGCCCTGAGGTCATTCCCGAGGGATCCTCGTCCTGGTGGTGGAGGGGGGAACGGGAGCATCGAGAGTGGGGAAATGACCAAAAAAGTTGGGAAAAAAAGGGTTGGAAAATGCAGGAGAGGGGTGAGCCAGAGCCGTGGGAAGCAGGGAGTGAGGGGTGGCAGCTCCTCCATGGCTGCAGCTGGATCCCAGCTCTGGCTTTGGGCAAAGACAGGAAAGAAAATCCCCCTCTGGGACTGTGGGGTCAGACGCTTGGATCACCCAAATGGGGTCATTTTCCTGCTTTTTGGCCAAAGCTGCCAGAGCCTGACCTTGAAGCGGTGTCTGGTTCCCTCCTGCCAACCCCAAACTTCCAAGTTTTCAGGGAAATAAGAACAGGAGCAGGGTGAGCGCTGTTCCTGTCCAAAACAGGATCCCAAAGCAGCTTGGCTGGCATCCCAAATACCCCAAATCTCCTCAGGGTGACAGCCAGGCTTGAGGGGGGGATTTGGGGACACCCAGCAGCAGTGGGAAGAAAGGGAAGTGAAAAACAGCCCCCTCCCAACCCCACTGCTCCCCCAAATCCCCCAATTAACGCTCCTCATTCCCTGTTTGTGGAGCTGATGGAATCAGGGATCCCTCTGGAGGCTCCTTGCCCCACAGGGAGCCGTGGCCCCAGCCTGACTCCAGCTCGGCGGCACCACATGAAGGATATTGGATTATTTCCCTGCCTTTTTCTGGGAATTGCCCGTTAAAGCTCTCGGGCAGTGCTCACTCCCAGCTCCTAATCTCATTCCCGTGCCATTTATCCTGGGAGCAGAGCAGGAGCAGCTTTGCCTTCCCAGGATGCTCAGAAATAGGGGATCACATCACTAATTAGAGGCAATAATCAATATTTACCAGTGGGATCACACTGATTATAACAGGGAATAATCAATATTTACCAGTGGGATCACATTGATTATAATGGGGAATAATCAATATTCACCAGTGAGATTGCATTGATTATAGCAGGAAATAATCAATATTTACCAGTGGGATCACAGTGATTATAATGGGGAATAATCAATATTCACCAGTGGGATCACACTGATTATAGCAGGGAATAATCAATATTTATCAAGGGGAGCAGGGCAATTCCAGGTGTATGGAGTTGGGAAAAATGGGTCCTGCCACTCCAAAATTCCTCAAAAGGGAGGAAAAGGAAAGGGAAAAGCAGGAATTGGGGTTTAATGGGGGAGGGAAGGGGGGATTAATCACATTAATAAAAAATTAAAATCACCCCCCAGTTACCCAACTAAGCACCCAAACACCTGTGAGTCTCCAGGGAATGTTGTCCCAGTCCCCAGGATTTCCAGGCCCTAAAACCGCATTTGGGGACACCAAACTCGATGGAACTCAGCCCTCACGAAATAAGGAGAGAGGAGGAGTTGGGGTTTCGCATTGGCAGAGGGAGAGGCTTTGTCCTGAAATCCCTTCTCCACTTCCAAGCTGCCTTCAGGGATGCTGGAAACACCCTGAAACCCAAACAGCACCCTCAAAAATCCTTCCTTTCCGCCCTCAAAGTTTCATTAAAAATGACCCGAAACGTTTCGATTAGGGCCCGAGACAGCAATGTCTCTTCTTTCAAACCTATTAACTAAAATAAAAAACCCCAAAAAGCCGTGGGGATGGAAGTTCCCATCAGTTTTGAGGCAGAAAAAGGACGAAGCAGCATCAGGGACGGACGTGGTGCCACGGGGGCAGACGGGGGAGAGCTCTGCGTGAGAAATCCTCTTCACCCCGTTTCTATTTTGCTACATTTTGATCATTTTTCCGCTGGAAAGCTTTAAAAAAACCCCTTTTTTTAACACATTCCCAGAGGGCTGCAGCTCCCTGCTGAGAACAGGGAGGGTGCTGACACCCACTCCACCGCTCCTCCCGTCCTCAGCTCCTTTTAGGTTTTTTTTTCTGTGCTATTGATATGATTTTCCTTTTTTTTTTTTTTTCCCTGGCTCATTTCAAGCCTGAGCTCCCCGGACTGTCGCTGACATCTGTTAATGTCCCTGAAACCCGAGCCCGAGGGGGCTGCGAGGCTCTGAAACCTCAACTGCTGCTATTTTCAGGCCGTGCCGGGATCAGGAGGGGTTTTCCCCCCTTCCTCGCTGGAGATCCCGGTGTGTTTTCCATTGGATTTGTTTTCCAGGGACAGCACAGGCTCCAAACCGTGAGCCAGGGAAGGCGGAGAAGCTGCTGGAATGGGGGTGAAACCCAAATTGTCCCCAATAACGGGGACAGAGGGGGACCGGCAGCGGCGCAGACACCGGGAAAGACAAAGCATCCCGCACATCCCGCCGTGCCCATCCCACCTTCCACGCTCGCCTCCTCATGCTGCTAATTCCAAACAAGGAAAACTCCATCTGGGGAAAAGAGAAAAACAGTAATTTAATTTTTAAATTTTTTTTCCTTTTTTTTCCCGTTTTTTTCCGGTACATATCGGGCGCGCCGCGTTCTCGCCCCGCCGGAGCCCAGGCTGTGTTTTACCCTACTAATGACTTTTTACACTCCAGGTAAAATCGGAACAAGACGAGAAAGCTTCCGAGAGCTCGTTCTGACAAATTCCTCGCTGTAATTACTGGAGCAGAAAGAACTCATCAGCAGAACACGCCGTGGCTCGGGGCGCTGAAAGTCTCGAGTGGTGGGGAATGGCCCAGATCTGGGAGCTGCAGCGTTGGGCAGGGCCCGGCAGGTCCCCAACCCCAGCCTGGCTCCCCCTCCCCGAACCAGGAGCGATTTTACACCCGAGTGATGCCGAGAAATCCCCGTCCCCCCGGGGATGGGCTGGAGTTTATGGTTAAAGGAGGTTTGGGGTTGGTTTGATTCACCCCTGTTTTGCTGGCAGGGTGAAGGGTGAGGGGTTCCCCGGGCTCGTTGCCACTGCTCACCCAGGTCTGGTTCTGCCCTGGGTGCTGTGGTAGGAAAAAAAATCCATCAAAATCAAAATCAAAATCAAAATCAAAATCAAAATCAAAATCAAAATCAAAATCAAAATCAAATGCATTGAAAGCCAGAGGAGTAAATAAACCCCAGCATCGGTGCCGTGGTTTCAGCAGCCAGTAGCAGGTTTGAAAAATCCCCTTTCTGGCTGCATCCACGGCTCAGGAGATGCGGGAGAAGCAGGTCAAGAGGGCAAAGCCACCGGGATGTCCCCAGAGGAGGTGGCACCGTGGCTCAGCAGCTGGTGGGCACGGGCTGGAGGGAGCAGCACTGGGGTGGAAGGAGGGGACAGCACAGGACCATCCCAACCCCACATCCTCATCCCCGGACACCCTCATGGCTTCACCCACGGAATGTTTCCCTTCCACAAGCAATGGTTCAGCTGCGAAGGGGTTTGGGAAAGGTTTTGAGGTGTTTTGAGGGTGCTGCAGATGTGTTGTGATGTTCCTGTCCCTCACCCCTCATGTCCCACCCACTGCTGGCCCCAGCACAGGGAAAACCCATCCAGGCTCAGCTTTCACTGCCCTCTCCATTCCCTTCCAGCCGAGGCAGCTCCCGGAGAGGGAAATCCCCTAAAAATATAGGACAGGAGGGCTCCAAACCCGGAGGACCCCCAGCTCTGCCCCCAGCCCAGGCATCCCTGGGTGAGGGATGAAGGAGAGGAGAAATCCCTCCATCCCCGATCCTCCACCCGCGGTGTTCCAGGATGAGTTTCCATCCTCGATCCTCCACCCCAGGATGAGCTCCCAGCACGGGGGGCTGGGGACTGCAGAGGTGTCCCCCCTCCGCAGGGGACATGAGGACACAGCCCAGGAGGCCCCACAGCGGCACTCGGAGTGTCCCTCCCCTGCTGCCACCCCCCGGCCACTGCTGTCACCTAAAAGGATTGGTCATTAGGGATTAATGGTGGATTAGACACTCGGCCCCATATGGCTTAAACACCGCGGGCGAGGCATTAGCAGGGAGCTCAGCGGGGGAGGGACGGGCTGGGGGCAGCCGGGGGACAGCTGGGGACAGGCAGGGACCTCCCTGCCCCACTGGCTGTGGCCCAGAGCCAGGGGGCATCCCAGGCACCGGGGCAGGAGGGGGATTTCAACCTTAAAAAGGGACAAACATTGACCTGGATGGATCTAGAGCAGGATGGATCCATGGACCTGGATGGATCCAGAGCAGGATGAACCCAGGATGGACCTGGATGGATCCAGAGCAGGACGAATCCATGAACGTGGATGGAGCCAGAGCAGGATGGATCCATGGACCTGGATGGATCTAGAGCAGGATGGATCCAGGGACCTGGATGGATCCAGAGCAGGATGGATCCATAGACCTGGATGGATCCAGAGAAGGATGAACCCAGGATGGACCTGGATGGATCCAGAGCAGGATGGATCCATGGACCAGGATGGATCCATGGATGTGGATGGATCCAAAGTAGGATGGACCCAGGATGGACCTGGATGGATCCAGACCAAGGTGAAACCAGGATGGACCTGGATGGGTCCATAGCATGGATGAACCCAGAATGGACCCAGATGGATCCAGAGCAGGATGAACCCAGGATGGACCTGGATGGATCCAGAGCAGGACGAATCCATGAACGTGGATGGATCCAGAGCAGGATGGATCCAGGATGGACCTGGATGGATCCAGAGCAGAGGGAGAAGTCACCTCCAGGTCCCTGCACCAAGCTCAGCCCCACAGAGCAGCCCAGGCTGAGCACTTCCAGCAGCACCACAATCCCAAAAAGCTTTCGCTGGCCCCTGGAAAAGCTGGAGCTTGGATCCAAACCCACCCTCTGCCATCTCCAGCTCCATTTGCTGCCCTTGGTGGCTGATTCTTTGAAACATGGGGGACCCTGTGGTGCTGATGGGCATCCCGAGCATCCTGAATCTCCAAAAAAAGTTCATCCTGAACCCTTGGAGCATCCTGAATCTCTGAAAAGACTTTCAGTAATTTCCTTGGATGGCTGGTTTGGATTTGCAACACCCAGCTCATGCCAGAGTTCTCTCTGCCCTCTTGAGCGGGGCTTGGAAAACAAAACCTTCTCTTTTGGGGGGTTCCTTCCCTTCCTTTGGGGTGCCTTCACCTCGATTCGGGCTCTGAGCATAGCTCCAGGCCCCCCAGCAGCACCACGAGCCTCCAGCACCCAGAGAGGAGCTGGAGCAAACACGGAGAAAGGATCCCTCTGCTCTTAATCTCCTTCTATCTGCTAATTAAATATTGATGGGAGTTAAATATTCATAGAACATTTGGCTCGGGGTTTTTATCTGTCTTCAGGCGGACGTGGGGTCTTTGATGTGTTATTTTCCTGGTCACCCAAGGTCCCAGAAGCCTCCAGACTTGTCAACACTCTTTTGAGGTTGGTTTTTTTTTTTCCTCCCCTTTGCCACGTGTTTCTGGGAGAGAGTTTGGGTTCTTTCATCCCCTGTGTATCCGCTTTCCTCCCGGATCTCTCCCCAGATGATTCCCGGGGTTCTGGAGGTGTCTGGGAGCCTCGTGGTGCCTCCAAAGGGGAGATCGGGCATCACCCGCTGCTCTCGGTGCATCTCCACCAGCGGGAAGAAGCCCCGGTGGGTCCCCGCGGGCACGGGGGGCACGTCCGGACCCCGGGGTGCTGCACCCCGCTTTGGGGACCCCCAAGAAGCAGCGTGGCCCGGCCAGGCCGGGCGGTGGAACAGCAGCGAGAGCCGTTCCTGGGGCAGCACTGACATCTTGTGCCAAACGCAGGGAAAACAACAACCAGGGATTGTTGGGATGCAGGAACTCCTCTGCTGCTGCTGCTGCGCCCCAAACCCTGCTCGTGCCCCCGCCTGGGCTGGTGCCTCACCCAGCTCGTGGTTTGGCCGCTGCCGAGAGCCCCGAGCAAGCCCTGGGGTCCTAAAAATGACAATGGGACCCAGCCCTCACCCCAGCCCTGCACAGCTGGTGCTCATCCCCATCATCCCCAACTTCAACCCCATCTTCATCCCCTTCTTCCTCCCCATCTTCATCCTCTTCATCCCCCCATCTTCATCCCCATCTTCATCCTCTTCATCCCCCCATCATCATCCCCATCTTCATCCCCTTCATCCCCATCTTCATCCTCTTCTTCATCCCCATCTTCATCCCCTTCATCCCCATCTTCATCCTCTTCATCCCCATCTTCATCCCCTCTTCATCCCCATCTTCATCCCCTTCATCCCCATCTTCATACCATCATCATCCCCATCTTCATCCTCATCTTCATCCCCCCATCTTCATCCTCATCTTCATCCCCATCTTCATCCCATCTTCATCCCTTCATCTCCATCTTCACCCTCATCTTCCTCCCCATCTTCCTCCCCCTCTTCATCCCCATTTTCATCCCCTTCATCCCCCCATCTTCATCCCATCTTCATCCTCATCTTCATCCCATCTTCATCCCCATCTTCACCCTCATCACCTCCCCTCATTCCCCACATCCCCTTCAAGGTGTCCCATCCAGCGCTTCCCACCTGGAATTTTCCCTGCAGGAGGAAATTCCTTCCCACAGCCAGTCCAGGAAATATCTGTACGAGGATTTTAGGGGAATTCCCAAAATGGGGGAAATCCCAGCCCACACCAGGGCTACTGCCATGGGCAGCACCCATCCCCCCTGCCCGGAGTGATTCCAGGGGAGACATTCTCCAGAAAAACACCCCGGGGTGGGCCTGGAGGAAATGAATTCATCTCCCCTGGGGTGTCTTTTCCTCCCTGGTCGGGCGGTGGCAGAAAATAAGTGTGACAAATGTCACCGAGGCCACAAAGGCAGATCGGAGCTGCTGATAGCTGGGAAAACACCACGGCCAGCTCAGGGAGGGGGATTCAGGTGGGGTGAAACGGAATTCCCCAAAATCCTGACCCCTGTTATCCACCACCACCTCCCTGCATCCCATGGGCACTGTCCAGCCTTGGGTCTGGAGCCTGGAGAAAATCCAGAGAGCCCAGCAAGTTCCCAATGTGGATTTTTTGGATTTGTTTTGATCTCAGCTCCTGGGTGCAGAGGATTTTAGGGGCATCTTGCTTGCTCTTTTGGGATTTATCCTTTTTTCACTTGTTTTGTGCTGGGAAACCATGAGGAAGGTGCAAGCTGCAGGAATCAGGATGCAGATGAGGAATCAGGGAGCAGATCAGGAATTAGGGAGTAGATCAGGAATTAGGGAGCAGATCAGGAATCAGGGAGTAGATCAGGAATCAGGGAGCAGATCAGGAATCGGGATGCAGATTAGGAATCGGGGAGCAGATCAGGAATTAGGGAGCAGATTAGGAATTGGGATGTAGATCAGGAATCGGGATGTAGATCAGGAATTAGGGAGCAGATCAGGAATGAGGGAGCAGATCAGGAATCAGGGAGCAGATCAGGAATTGGGATGCAGATCAGGAAACAGGATGCAGATCAGGAATTAGGGAGCAGATCAGGAATGAGGGAGCAGATCAGGAATCAGGATGCAGATCAAGAATCAGGGAGCAGATCAGGAGTCAGAGGGGGCTCTGGGTTTTATTTGAGCTCTGAACTCAGCGTTTTCAAAGGCCAGGTTTGGGAAGAGCTCGCTCAGCTCGAGCAGCCCAGCCCTGATCTCAATCTCAGGCAGAGGAGTTGGGTGTGAGATCAGCGCTGGAGCCGGGGCCGTCCCCGTGCGGAGGCAGCCAGGATGCCGGGGGCCAAAGGACACGGGAAATGAGTCAGGGAGCGCTCGGAGAAGTTCTCGAGGAAGGGGGAGAGTTCAGCTCGGGACAGCTGAGAGAGGATGAAATGCCCAGGGACAAAGGAACAGCCACAAAACCCCTGCCCTGTGCCCAGGGACACGGGGACAGCCACAAAACCCCTGCCCTGTGCCCAGGGACAAAGGAACAGCCACAAAACCCCTGCCCTGTGCCCAGGGACAAAGGGACAGCCACAAAACCCCTTCCCTGTGCCCAGGGACAAGGGGACAGCCACAAAACCCCTGCCCTGTGCCCAAGGACAAGGGGACAGCCACAAAACCCCTGCCCTCAGGAGATGGGGACAGGGATTGTCATCCCAAATGAGAGCTTTTCACCTCTGAGGTCACTGCTTTGGGCTGAAAACTCTTCCCTTCGGGGATGCTTTCCCTTTGGGAAATGGGGACACAGCTCCAAAATCAAGAGAGGAGCCCAAACCCCCAGAGATCTGCACCAAAGCCACACAATGCCGTGTTTTTCACGGTGTCCCCACTTCCCACAGGTGGGAACATCACTCCCAGCCTTTCCCTGAGCCTGAATTTGGTGGGTGAGGGCGACATGGGCTAGTCCAAGTTCTTCCAGCAGCTCCTGTGGCATGCTCAGCATTCCTCCCACAGGATGGACATGTCTGAAACTGGATTTAGCTGTGATTTTCCTGGTGAAATCTCTGCTGGAGAAGGACGGCAGCACTCATTCCATCTTATTTCCATAGGAGGAAGGAGTCTCGGGGCAGCTGGGTGCCCTCAGGGGCTGCACACTCCACTTAGGGGAGCAGTTTTGGGGATGAGATGCAGGCACCCACTGGATTTTCCAGCCTTGGACAAAAAAAACCCCAAACCACCTCCGCTGCTTTTTGGAGCAGAATCCAGCTGGTCTCTGGAGGGATGTGGGTGGCAGAGAGGACACTCTGAGCCACCTTTTTTGGGGACAGGAGGGTGTGACCCATCCTGATAGAAACCATCTCTGCAGCAGTAGGGGAAGTCCTGGGTGGCTGGGGCCGGACAAGGACCTTAAAAAAGGAAACAGCACGAATGGGGTGTGAATTCAGTGGTTACCTCAGCGTCAGCCCTGGCGAGGAGGTGGAAAAGCTGATCCGGCCCAGCCTGAAAAGGGAGAAAAAGAAATGAAATAAAAGGAGAAGAAGAAATCAAACAAATCCTTGCTGGAAACAGCCCTGACCTGGCAAAGCTGCTTTGCTCCCGGGCGTGACTTTGGCTGCCTCAGCCGCCCCCGGGGGTATCGATCTGCTGAGAGGGAAATGCCGCAGCATCGATAAAGCATCGGCTGGAAAAGCAGCTGTGCCCCGGGGCGAGCGGCATTCCCGGTGTCCCGGTGTGTCCCAGCATGTCCCGGTGTGTCCCGATACGTCCTGGTGTGTCCCAGTGTGTCCCGATATGTCCTGATATGTCCTGGTGTATCCCAATGTGTCCCAGTGTGTCCTGGTGTGTCCCAGGGTGTTCTGGCATGTCCCGATGTGTCCCAGTGTGTCCCAGTGTGTCCCGGTGTATCCCGGTGTATCTTGATATGTCCTGATATGTCCTGGTGTGTCCCAGTGTGTCCCAATGTGTCTCGGTGTGTCCTGATATGTCCCAGTGTGTCCCGGTGATGCCTCCTCCAGCCACCTAGAAACAAAGACTAGACAAGAGTAAGGGAATAAAGACAGGTATTTATTTGAAGGGCCTTCAAGGTACACCCTGGGGGAGCCAGAGGCTGCTTCCAAAAATTGGACCCCAAGATGGACGACAGGTCACGAGTTCTTCACACTTTTATAGGTTTGGATCATTTGCATATCAGGGTTAATTCTCCAATTAAAGCCCCAGTTTTAGCGATGTAACGCCCCTCAGCTTGCCCCCCTCAGAATCTTTAGTTTACACATTTTGGGCCTAAAAACAGCCTGGTTGTCCTTGAAGGCAAAGCCTGGAGAGGCTTTGTTATGTCTACCCAGTACGAGAGAGCAGGAATTACAGGCTACAAGGAACTTCAGAGTTACACTCTAAGCAGTACAGAGTTTGAAAATAGAAAAGTTAAAACCTAAGGCATCACCGGAGTGTCCCAGTGTTTCCTGATGTGTCCCAGGGTGTTCCAGCATGTCCTGGTGTATCCTGGTGTATCCTGCTGTGTCCCGGTGTATCCCAATACGCCCCAGTGTATCCCGATATGTCCCGATGTGTCCCAGTGTGTCCCGATGTGTCCCAGTGTGTCCCGATGTATCCTGATACGTCCTGGTGTGTCCCAGTGTGTCCCGATATGTCCCGATATATCCCGGTGTGTCCCAATGTGTCCCGCAGAGACCAGGCTGGGGCTGGTTCGGAGCACGGAGGGGGATCCAGCACCAACACTCCCAGGAATGCTCTGCTTTCCATCAGGAATGACTGTGTGGACTGCAGAGTCCACCAGGATGTCCCAATCCCACCGAGAAGTGGGAGGTTGGAGCTCCTGCAGTTATTTTGGAGGGGGCAATGGAAGCTCAGCTGCTGGTGGGGTCCCAAACGCCTCTGGCAGTGTCCAGGTTTGTCACCTCCCCCTGTGCAGGAGCGGGGTCTGTCCCTTTTGCCCAAGCCTGGAGCCAGAGCTGGGAGCGCAGGCACGGAGCCTCCCATGAAAAAAGGGAAAAAAGGGAAGGAAAAAGATGTTTTCCAGCCCAGATCATCTGTGGGATCAGAGGATTTGTGGGGCCACCCCAGAGCAGAGACTCTGCCCATGGCTCTGCCCATGTCCTGTGCCCTTCCCTGCCTCAAACACGATGGGTTGATGAGCTGGGAATGTCATTCCCGGGCTTCTTTCCCTGCTGCATCCCAGTATTTTACCTTGGAGTCTTTAAAAGGGGTTTTCCCAGACTGATAAACCCTGTTTTGTTTTCCTCATGTATTGTTTCCTTTCGGGGAATATTCTCTACCCTCAGAGGGCCGTGTTCACCTCAGCTGAACCAGGAGCGTCGTGGTGTGTGGGGGTAGGAAGAGGGATGAGGGAAAAGATGGATCTGGCCAGGGAAAGGCGAGCCAGGCATCTGAGCCAGAGCAGAGCCAGAGTCATCCTCTCTTCTCCACTCCCTAAGGAGGGATTAATTGGGAATTTGGGGTGATGATAGAAGGTGCCAGACAAACACAGACCCCCCCCTTATCCCTGGGCCATCAGCTGGCACCTCACTGTCATCCCACACACTCATCCCAAACAAATTTGGGCTGATTTCTGGGAAACGGCTTTGGAGAAGAGCGAATGGAATCTGTCCCCATTCCCATCAGGGCAGGTCCCTTCCCGGAACAGCATCCCCATGGCAGGGCTGTGTCTGAAATGCCCCAGGGTGCCCTCGGCATTCACAGCCCCTCGGTGTGATGAGATTCCAGCACAGCCTCTGCCTCTCCCCGTTGCTTCCCACCGCCCGCCAGCTGCCGGCAGCTGGGAAGCGCCCTGGGATTTGCAGGGGCTGGGGGGAGAGGGGGGTTTGGGACAGCTGCAGCCAGGCAAAACGCACCAGGGAAGCCCCTCGCTGGCCTCTGCCTTTCCCAGCCCAGCCCGGCCAAGAACACGAGCTGCTGCTTTGGCACCGAGCGTGGGGAAGTGCAGCCACCTGCCCGTCCTCCCCCCGGCCCCACGGGCCCCAAACACCCCCAAAACCAGCACAGAGGAGTTTAAGTGCATGATGCAACCAAGCAGAAGCTGTTTCACTGTGTTTTGGGTTTTTTCCTCTATGGTTCGATTTTTTTTCATGGCTTTTTTGGGGCGGGCAAAGGGGTTTTTGGCTGGTGGTCCCCAGGATACAAAACTGCAGGGCAGGGGGAGGACATGGACCTTGGGACATCCTGAAGGATGCTGTGCCTGTCCCTTGTCCCATCCAAAGGACATCCCCAAACCCTCTCACCCACCCTGGGGCTCCTTCCATGAGGGCTGGACACAGCCTGCCTGGGGAATCAGGGTGCAGAGCCAAACTTTGGGAACAGCCTGTCCATCAGCCCTCACACCGGAGGCCGGAGCTCAGGAAAATCCCAAGCTCATCAGTGCCAGAAGCACGGCCTGGGAGCACATTTTTTCTTTCCCAGGGCTGGGGAGGGGATGAGGGGATGAGTATCACTTACCCTCTGTGCTTTGGGACGTGGCAGGGGACCAGGCCCTCCCCCTGGCCCTGGGGGAAGCTCTCCCATAAAAGCAGCCGGGGCAGCCTGGCCCCAGCACACGCGGCTCTGCCACTGCCACAGCCCGGCATGGAGACGGCAACCAGGGTGGTCTGTGCCCTCCTCATCCTCTCCACGCTGTGCTGGCACAGCCTGGCTCAGAGTGAGCACTGCCCCAACCCCAGGGGATGTGGGACAGGGACAGAACCCAGGGCTGGGAGTCGGGGACAGAACCCAGTGGATGGGGGATGGGGACAGAACCCAGGGCTGGGGGACAGGGACAGAACCCAGGGCTGTGGGATGGGGACAGAACCCAGGGCTGGGGGACAGGGACAGAACCCAGGGTTGTGGGGATGGGGACAGAACCCAGGGCTGTGGGGATGGAGACAGAACCCAGGGCTGTGGGGTCAGGTTTGCTTCGTGGACGGGGCACAGGGGGGTCCCCCCAAAGAGCTGCCACTGCCATGGCAGGAGGGCTGAGGAGGGAGTGGTGGTGTCCAGGCTGAGCCAGGCTTGTGCTGTCCCCCAGGAGCTCCAGCCATGCCGGACAAGTGCTGCTTCAACTTCCAGATGAGAAGGATCAAGAGGGACAACGTGGTGGCCTGTTACCCCACCAGCCCCGAGTGCCCACACCAGGCTGTGATGTGAGTACCCCAAACCCACCCCTGCATCCTGCCAGAGCCCTTGCCTTGCTTTGGGTCCAATCCTGATCCCCTGAGCCCCTCAGACACTCAGTGTTGGGGTTCCCACTGATCCCAGCTTCTCTGTGCCCAGCTTCAGGGTGAGGAACGGGAAGGAGATCTGCACCCAGGCCAGCAGGCCGTGGGTCAAGAGGTACCAGCAGAGCTTCCAAGTCAGCTCCTTCTCCATCCCCAGCTAGCGGGGTGGCTGGGGACAGCAGGGGCTCCTCCCCATGGGGGACACCGCCAAGGCAACTCCTTCGCATGGGGGACACTTCTGCATGGAGCAGCTCACAAGGGACGTCCTCCCCATCACCACGACCTTCACCACCTCCCTGAAGGCAAAGGGCCTCTCCAAACCCCTCATCCCACCAGGATGGAGTGTCCAGGCTCTCTGTGGTCCACGGAGAGGCTGCAGCAGGCGGGGGGTGAAGGGGGAGCACCTCTACAGCTGTTGTTTGTAGACACTGAGCAGAATTAAAGGTGATTCCCACATGCAAACATCTGTCTGTGCGAGTCTCTTGGGAGTGGGCAGATCCCGCTGCCGGCTTTCCTGCCCAGGTGCTGGGATCAGCAAGGAGCCAGGAAGAGCTGGAGCCTCAGCCAGGACTCTGTGAGGACATCCAGGGGTGAACGGGTCCAAACCACGTCCATGAGGGCTTTGGGGAAACACCAGAGGGACAACACGGCCAGGAGGAGGGGCTTCCTGTGCTCCTCACCCACCAGACTAATTAATGGCCCAAATTCCATCAGAGGGGGATCTGGGGAATGCCTGAGACAGCCCAAAACCCCAGGGTGCCACCAGGAAATGTGATGGGTGACAGTGGTGATGAGCAGCCAGCAATGGGTGGTGGAGAAACACCCGGGGACAAACCCGGCCACCACCAAGCCTCCCACCCCAGAGCAAAACTGCAAGAAGAGGCCTCACAGCCAACGGCAAAGGGGTGATTTTCGCACAGAAACTCGCACAGGACTTTGGCAAGTGTGAGCATCATCCTGTGTGGTTTGCTGGTGGCCACAACCCAACCCAGAATAGACTCAGCCCCAGCATCACCGGTGCTCCCACACTTTCCAGCAGCCCTCGGGTGTCACGGTGGCCAGAGGGGCCGCGAGGAGGAATTTCCCTTTATCGAGAGATCCCACGGGGAAGGTCCAGAGCTGTCATGGAAAGCCTGGCAGGGGTTATATATCAGCCAGGGGTGCGGGCAGGAGGGCAGCGAGCTCTTGGTGGCTGGAGCAGAGTCAGAGCTGCTGGTGCTGACAGAGCTTCGGGTGGGACATGAAGATCTCCTTGGCCCTGCTCGTCCTGCTGCTGGCAGCTGCCTGGGCTGGAAGTCAGGGGTTGTCCTGTAAGTATCAACACGGAGATTTTCTCCTCTGAGCTGTCTCAGCTCCTCCTCTGATGGGATTTGGGGCTGGGGAGGGGGAGGAGAGTTCAGCTCTTGATGGGGTTGCGGGGCTGTGGGGTGTCACCAGCTGCCAGAGCATGGGGCTGTCCTGGATTTGTTCAAAATGAGCAAAAATAGGGTTGGGTTCAGCCCCAGAAGCCCAGCTGGGGAGATCTACGGGCAGGGAAATGGGGGACCCTACCCTGGGGCAGAACATCACCACTGGGGCTCTATGATTTCCCTTTGTGGGATCAGAGAGCAGGAGCAGCACCCCCACCCCTCGTGCCAGGAGCAGGAGAGCACTAAACTCTCTCTCCTGCTCTCAGTCCACAGCTCCAAAGTCACGTGCTGCCCCAAGGAAATGTTCTTCCATCGGAGAATCCCTGACGCCAAAATCCAGGAATACCAGTACACATCTTCGACCTGCACCCACAGGGCTGTTCTGTGAGTAACCCCAGTCCCACCCAGCCTTCCTCCCTGCCACCCCACTGCTCACCTCGCTCACCCACCTTCCCTACAGCTGCTCTGCTCTTGGGGAGTCCCCCAAACCCCAGGGGGCTGAGGCGAGGCTGCCCTAACCTGGCTCTTCGCACTCTTTTTTTTTGGGGTTGCTTAACCCAAACGGCCCCAAATCCCCCCATTCCTGCTGCCTGCAGGGAAATGGGGAGGAAGCCAAAACTGCAGAGGTGGCCAAGAGTCAGCACTTCCCGGGACAGTGGGGGTGCAGGATGCTGCAGGAATCCCTGGTGGGATCCTCCACTCCCAGGCTGACTCGGGATATTCTTTCCCCCCAAAGCGTGACACTGCCAGGGAAGATGACGGTCTGTGTGGACCCGGAGAAGAGATGGTTCCAGAATTACCTGAGGAAGCAGAAGAAGCCAAACAGCACCTCCAAGTGAAGCTGCCTTCCCCAAAAGCTCTATTTATTTGTATCCCTTCATTGTTGTGTCACCCGTTAATTTACGGAGCTGGCTCCGTCCCCTCTCCTACAGACTCAATAAACCCCCTTGTGGTGACCTGCAGCTGGAGTGAGATGTCAATCCTGGGGAGAAAAGGGGTCACATCCAGGCTCAGCATTCCCAGGAACAGTCCAGGAGCCCCTGGCAGGGCAGGGAAACCCAAAGGGCCCAGCTGCCCTCCAAGGTGGAGCAGCCCCTGCTCAGGCGTAGGGTTCAAGGATGCCCTGGGAGGCTGCCCATGGGATGGGAACTGAGGTGAGGCTCCCTTTGGGGTGTTTGAGGGTGTTTAGGGGTTGGGTTGGCTCTGTCCCTGGGGGACATCACTGGTGGCAGCCCCAGCCTGGTGTCACTCCCTTCCCCACCACTCCCCAGGCCCGGGTTTGTCACCCAAACAGGGCACCCACCCAAGCCAGGTTTCTCCAGAGAAACACTGAATTATCCACTTCCCTGTTCGGTTGTGACTCACTTGAATCATCTTTTGGATGAGCTGGGACTCTTTTTGATGGCCTCACTCCTAAAGATACCTTTATTCACATTGCCAGATTTGTTGTCATTTCTCTGCCCCCATTTAGGGCATTTTTTGTACAAATCGATGACCTCGGGCCAATTAATCTGCCACGACCCCCACAGGATTCTACATCACCTGGAAGTGGTCTGGAATTGGAAGGAATAGTCTTGCCTAGGGCTGTGTAACCTCAATTCTCAATCAAAATGAGAGTTAACAAGACTTTTCCAGTTGCTGTTTGGTGCTGGAAATCCAAGGATCCAGCAGAATATTGGCATGTGTGAAGGATAGGGCAGGAACTGGTTCTCCAAATCATAAAACCATTAAGGAAAAGATCTTTAAGGTCAAGTCCACCCATTAACCCAGCACCAAACCACATCCCCAGGTGACACATCTTTGATACATTTCCAGGGGTGGGGATCCCACTCCAAATGCCACGTTCACCCCGAGCACTGACCCAGAGCTGGAGCCCACGCAGAGGTGCCAGATGATGACAGCACTGATCAACTTGGAGATGGAAGCCTGCCAAGAACAGGGCTGAGGGCAACCAGCTCCGTGTCCCCGTGCCTTTGGCAGTGCTGGGTGGCAGGAGGGTGGCTGCAGTGCCAAACCAGCCCCCTGCTGCTGGGCATAATCCCCCACTAATCCCCTTGGGATTTTCTGGAATGCCAGGTGTTCTACAGCCTCCTGCCTGGGAGAGGTTGTTCCTTTTCTGGCCATTGTGCCTCTCAATCTGGGCAAAAGTCACTCTGTCTTTGATGCAGGAGCACAGAAAACCTGTCCTGGGTGGTGGCTCTTAGCACAGGCTCCTCAGAGAGGGAAGGAACATTTGGGAACTGGAATTACAAATCCATCTCTGCTTTGACTGCAGAGTCACTCCCAAAAAACCACACACACAAGGGTCAGAGACAGCTCATGAGGCTGTGTTTTCCTCGGAACCGCAAGCCACGGGACCCCTTTGCATAATTTTTATCAATGACTGTCACTTTCCAGAGGGATATTGCATAATCCCAGTGGTTTCCTCTGCACTTGCACGGGATCAGAGTGCTGCCAGCGTCTTTCATTTCCTCCTGCTGTGGCCTGCTGGGGAAGGCAGAGGTTGCTTTGATCCCTTTGGTGCTGTAAAATGTGGGGTCCCTCTCCTGAAAGAGGTGCCCAGAACATCCCCCTGCCTCAGGGGCAGCAGCTGGACTTGATTATCCTCGTGGATCCCTTGCAACTCAGAATATTCTGTGATTCTCCTCTTATCCCTCATTTCTGGGAATGTGCAGTCCTAAAGGGCAGGCTTCTCACCTCAGGACTGAGCAAATTTGGGGTCTGCTCTGGCCCCACACTGTCCCTGCTGCTCCCCCTTGTCCTGCCCTCAGTCAGGGATGGTCCCTCTGCACAGTCCCACGGGTGAGGGGGTTTTAGACTTAATTCCCTCCTTTTCTTTGGCACTGCCTTTCATGCAAGGCAATGCCAAAATCGTCAGATTATGCAAGACCAGTGCCACGTTTGCTCACCAGTGGAACCTCTCCCACTCCGTGTGAGTCTATCCTGGTGGTGAGGTGACTCAGGAGGAATTCATGGGAATCTTTGGGGCCTTTTTGTTTGACTGCACCTGCCTCACCTGCCTCTTCCTTCCTTATTTATCCTCTTTTCCCTTTTCTCTCCTCGGTGCACGAAATTTTGATGGTGTTGAGAACTCACCCATAACAAGACGAGCCAAAAACAAGTGGCAGCTTTGGCTCTTTACCCCCCTCCCTAACTAATGGGCTTTTTCTCTCTTTAGTTTTTCAAATTCGCATTTGCAAAGCTGAAGTTTCTCTTTCCCTCTGTTTCCTCCTCCCCAGATTTGTGTTTCTCTGCTGGACCCGAACATCATCTGCTCATGGAAGTCTTCCACGGCTGGAGAAATAAAACCACAGTCATTTCTTTACTCTCCCTTTAGATCAGTTCCTCGTAGCTAATTCCTTAAACAGAATTAAACACAAGCTCCCTGCCTTTGCTGAGCTGCACTTTTGTTCAATTCACTGTAATATCCTCCATTCCAGTCACAATGGAAAATATTTCATCAGCATCCAGTAAGAAGTCCCATCCGGCTCTCAGCTGAATGGAGAACCGAAAGCTTGGCCGGTCACTTCTGCAGCAAAGAGGAAACGTTTTCGCCTTTCCCATCAGAAAGACTCTATTATTGTGAGGTTTTCTGTGGTTCCTGCCCAATGACAAGTCATCCTCTGCAAAGTGCAGCGCCCACAGCGCCCCGATCTCAGTTTCCAGGGTTTTCTGGCTGTGGGATGTTCCTCATCACCCTCCTGGTGTTTGTTGTCCCCCTCAGTGCTGCTCTCTCACCCATCCTGCCCCTTTTCCCTCTGTTTGGGTTCCCAACAAGCCAATGTCACCCAAGCTCAGCTCATCCCTGGCTCAGGGCTGTTCTCTCCATAAAAAATCCCATTCCAGGGTTTGGATAGCTCAGGATCTTGCTCCTGGGGTTGACCCAGACAGCAGTTCCTGGTTTCCTTCACCCTAACAGCCTGTCTGTCCCCACTCCCACTTCTCCCCCATGCACAGAGCAAAGCTGGCCCTGGTGAGGGCAGGAGAGGAGCCAAAATTCCAGGGGTGGCTGGAGAGCAGAGGTGTGGGGAAACCTCTGTGGGGTTTACAGGCAGAGAGGTTCATGAAAACACAAAAAACTCCCACTGGCTGGCCCTGAACTTGGGATTCCTCTGCACATGGAGGGTGCTTTGAGCTGTAGAGAAACCTCTCAGCATCTCTGCAATCGGCAGAGCAGAAAAACAGAATGAACTCGTGCAGATCTGCATTCCCCTGAGGAGCTGAGCCCCTTCCCTCTGCCTTTGTGTACCCAGGGACACGTGATGAGCAGGAGGTGAATTCTCCAAGCCTTTCTGATGGAGACCCTGGTTACTGTTAAATCCAATTTATTCCTTTGTAGCCCCATGCACAGAGTGGCTGGAACAGAAATAGTTGAAAATTGGGAGTTGGAGAAAGAGCTGGAACAGCTGGAACAGCTCTTCCACCACCCCAAGACCAGCTCAGCACCACCCAGCTCCTCCTGACCAACTCCAGGAGATGATTTCCAGCCATTCCCACCAAGCAGGACCTGGTGGCTGGGGAAGGTTTGCTTGGCCAAGAGGCAGCTGCTGTGAGGTGGGATGGGAGCACAGGCACTGCCATGGCTCAGCGTTTTGGGCAGTTGGACTCTTCCCCCAAATCAGTCAGGAATTAGTCACACCCGAGGCAGGGTCAGCAGGAAGGCCAGGGGAAGCTGGGGTTTGCATGGTGACTGCAAACCATCTGTGGCAGCGTCAGGGAAAGGCTGGAAAAAGCGAAAAAATAATGGAGGAAGGAGTGATTTTGGCAGCTCACTCTGGGTGTGCAGCAGAGGGGGAGTGTTTGGGATTTGCCCTCTGGCATTGCAAACGCTGCCCTTTGCCAGTCGCTCTCCAGTCTCCTGGAGGTTTCACCTGCAATGAGCTGATCCCAGCAGGCACCAGCAGGATCCTCTCCTCCCTCTGCCTCCTACCCTTCATGCTGTCCCCGACAGAGGGGGCTTTGCTTTTAGGGGCTAAATCAGGAGAGACTAAATTGAGATTAAATGACCCTGCTTGGGAAGAAGTGGGCAAGCATTAATTGCAACAATTGAGCGTTGAGAGGCTGCAGCCAAAACTGAAACCCTTAAAGAGGTGTAAATTCAGCCAGGGGACAGGAAGGGTGGCAGGGCAGGCTGCAGCCAAAATAGAAACCCTTAAAGAGGTGTAAATTCAGCCAGGGGACAGGAAGGGTGGCAGGGCAGGCTGCAGCCAAAATAGAAACCCTTAAAGAGGTGTAAATTCAGCCAGGGGACAGGAAGGGTGGCAGAGCAGGCTGCAGACCTGGATCAGGGCACCAGAGTCCAGGCCTTGCACCTGCATGGACTCTGTGTCTCTGCAACCTTTCCAGTGAGGAAATTGATCTTTTGACCTCATCACCAGCAAAAAGGGACAAATGTTAGATCCACGGCAACTTCCAGCTCAACACAACCCTGTCCCTTCATGATCTTTCCTGTCCAAGCAGGAGTTGGTGTTACCAGTGCAGAGGAATTTGTGTGCAATGGTTATGGCCCTCACCCTGGATCCCCGTGGAGGAGCAGGGTGAGAAGTGGCATTTTTGGCAAACCCGGGGAGAAGTTGGGATCTGATTCCCAGCAGTGGTTTCCTGCCAGCAGCAGCAGTTTGGGGTGCCCATGCCAGGGGCATCTGAGCTGGGCTATTCCACCCCCAGAGCTGCTCCACAGCCCTGCCACAGTTTGGGAGCACCAAGCAGCCAAAGAGCATCCTGAAAGCTGCAGCCCCATGGCCAGCGCTTCCTCTTCTGCGGTTTCCTCGCCTTCTCCAGCTCAGCGAAACTGGGTGATCCTGACATAATTTCCCCAGTATGATGCCCTCACTTTCTTTCCTTGAAACCCTGCACCCGCCCCTCGGACAGGGATAAAAGGGGAGCACAGCCCCAGGGGCCACGGACAGAGCTCTGCAGCCTCCCCAGCTCCAGCTCCAGCTCCCAGAGCCCTCAGCCCTCAGCACCATGAAGGTCCTGGCAGCCACCCTGGTCACTCTGCTCCTCCTGGCCACCTGCTCCACAACTGCGAGTCACCTCGGTGAGTCCAGAGCCGCTGTGTCCTCCCTGGGAGCTGCTGGAGAGTCCCAGCCCTGGCAGGAGGGGACACTGGTGGCCATGGGGAGGGTTGGGGCAGGGAGCTCTGTCACACTGTGGGATGCAGGTTTGGGGCTGGGGGTCTCCTGGAGGGGGTTCTGCCAGGGAATGTGGCACGAGATGGCAAAGCCCTGGTGGGTTGGGGCAGAGGCTGTGCTGCAGCTGGGGTGGCAGCAGGGCTGAGTGTCTGTCCCCTCACAGAGGCTGTCCCCAGTACCTGCTGCATGGTGTACCAGAAGAAGCCCATCCCTCGGCGCCTCGTCAGCTCCATCTTCGTCACCAGCAGCTCCTGCATCCGGCCAGGCGTGATGTGAGTACTGGCAGTGCCCAGGGGTGCCAGGGGGGAGCTGGGGACACTCATGGGACACTCGGGGTGCTGCTGGTGGGACTCAGATCCTGCTGCCTCAGCCCAGCAGCTCAAGGCAGGTTTTGTCCTGGCAGTGTGGTCACCAAGAAGAACAGGCCGGTGTGTGCAGATCCACAGGCAGCCTGGGTGAAGGAGCTCCAGAAGCACTTCCAGAGCCTGGAAAACTGAGCCTTCCCTGCTGACATCCACAATCCCACCCCTGCATGGCTCCCAGCCTCAGGCACACCAGAGAGGATTCGACTCCGCAGCCCTCTTCGACGGGGAAAAATTATTTTATTTAACTTATTTAAGTTAAACTAAATATTCTTTTTCTAAGCATAAAAATTATTTAAACTATGTCAGAATAATACACTAAAATAAAGATCATTTCAGTCACATCTACGTGTCTGTTAATGAAGAGTCAGCTTTGATGCCTCCTTGCACCAAGGTGGGAGAAGGGACCCACAGGGACCCCCTTGCCCTCCCCACACCCTGGGTTTGCTGTTGCCACCCAGCCTGTCCCCACAGGTGACACCAGTGGTGGCTCTTGTTTAGGGAATGTCCTGGAAGCACCATGGTGCCACAGGAGAGTCAGGACATGATGTTCTATGGGATGGAATATCCTTTGGCCAGCTGGGATCACCTGTCCTGATTCTGCCCCCTCACAGCAGCTCCTGAGTCCTTGATGAAGGAAAACACCACTTAGGAACAATTAAAACATCAGTGCTCCATTAACATTATTCTCATGCTGGATCCATCAGCAAATATCTTAAAAAATAGTAATAAAATTGAGCTGCAGGTCCTTCCCCAGCTCCGTTGTCCCACACCACTGGTGACACCACCAGCCAGGACATGGGGACAGCAGAGGGGATGCTGTGCCCCAACCCAAATTTCTGTGCCACTCAACTCTTCGTTAACAGGCACATTGATAAAGTTGAAATGATTTTTGTTTGAAGTTATTATCCTGACACATTTTAAATATCACACCTCATCGCTGCCTTTTGTAAGTTCAGAGATATTTGTGGTGCAGGAAATGCAGTGGATCTCACTCATCTGGGCTTCAGGAAGACACTTGAATTAAGGCCAGGGAGTAAATTATGAGCAAAGGCAGAGAAGATGTGACTGGCATGTGAAAAGTAAATTTGGTCAAGAGCTGCCTGAAAGGGGCACGGTAATTGCTTCAGCTGAAAGGGGCTGTGTCACACTGAGAGGGGGTTACCCACACAGTTCCTTGAGTTTCTGCCTCAAAAATTATCCTGCTTGACATTTGCATTAATGACCTTGGCACACAAAGCAGGGGGAGGCAGAGGAAATGTGCTGATGAGGCAAAACGAGATGGGATCATCAATCTGGAGCAGGCCAGGATAGCACACAAAAGGATTCTAACGACCTTGAGGGATGGAGAAAGGATCCGAGGCAGCAGTGCAGAGTAAGATCCTGCTGGTGGGTGCAGGGATAACAGGAAGAGCCACTTCAGTTTGGGAGCTGGGAATGTCTGGGGCAGGGAAAGACCCCGGGCACACATCACAAGACATTAAACAGCGTGAAAAGAGTTAAATGCAAAAAGCTTGGGTTGAAAAATGAGGGACTGATCCACCTGAAGGCTCCAGAGGTTGGAAGGAGGTGCAGGGGGCACTGCTGGGGTGAGGACAGGCTGGAACACCAACACAGGGGAAATCAGCTTTCCACAGGGGAGTTGTGAGGATCTCCTGCAGGTTTCTGACCCAAGATAAAACCAAGCACAGCTCCCATGGACACCAGTCCTACCAGCACATCCCACAAGCCATCCAGACTGGAGCTGAGATTCCTTCCCAGTGTGAACTGGTTTGTCTTTACAAGGGTCACAGAGGCCTGTTAGAGCCCTGTTTTCCAAGGTGTCCCTAAAAGCAGTGTTGCTGTGGAACCCAATGTTCTCCAAGCCACCAGCAGCCTGCTCTCATTCCCAGGAAAAGCACCAGATTCACTTGTTCCCCTCCAGGCCTGGAAGTGGTTTCGGTGGTTGTGGGGTTTTGGTATGAGCTGCCTCACTCTGAAATCGGCTCAGCTCAAGCCTTCAGTCTGGAACCAGGGAATGACAGCACTTCTGCCAAATTCCCTCCAGAATATCCTTTTTGGGCACTCCCATCTCTACCAGCCCCTCTTTCTGTGCCCTGAAGGAGCAGAGCTGAGTCTGGTTGTGCACACCCCATTTCCTAAGCTGACCTCTCGCTGTTTCAGCTCCCCAGGGCTGAATTAATTTTGTAATTCCAACCTTTTGCTCTCCACCTTCCCTGTGTGTGCCCCATCCCAGCTCACTGGCCTTGCTGCCTCATCCCTGGGGACGTATCACCATCCCTGCAGTACTCAAGCACATCAAATCTCCTTTGGGATCATCAGGGGTTTCTATTTCTTTATTTCTCTCCTTTCAGTTTCCTTCACACCCTCATCTCTGACCAAGTCCCTCAGAGCTTCCTGGGCTGCCTCACTGCTGAACTGAAAGATTTTTATAGCATTATTTTAAATTTTCAGGCTTTTTCTATTGACTTCCCCTTTCTCTGGAATTTCTCTTTCGAATTTACTGGGACAAGACCAATTCTGGGGTCTGCTTGGATCCCTTTCCTTTTCAACCACAGGATGTGGCACTGACTCACATTGGAGGGAGAATTACTTAACAGTCCCTCACTTCTGTCCCCCCTGATCTGTGAATCCCAGCTCCCACAGCATCCCTCCGCTCCCAAATCCCAGCCAAAACTCTCTCTCTGGACACTCTCTCCTGCTTTTCTCCTGATTTTCCCTTCTGTGAATTCCCCAGCATGGGAGGCCCCAGCAGGACCCGCTGTCAAACCTTTACTTTGCTTTTAGGACCAAGCCAGGAGTAATGGCAACCATCAGCCTTTTCCCATCCTTTTAAGAGCCAGTTTTTCCCCTGCTGGGTGTAATTCAGCATGGCAAAGCCTCCTCCTCCCAGGAGAGGCATCACTCCTGATTCAGAGTGCTTTTTGGTGTGAAAACTGCTTTTTACCCTGACCTAAACACCTCAGTGCAGCCCCAGGGTGAGCTCTCCTGTGTGCCCAGGGCACTCTCTCCAAAGAGCTGGCCCTGCTACCCTCAAAAACGCCTTGCAGGAAGGTGGGAAAGAGTCCAGACAGTGCAGAGAACCAGAAATAACAAAATACAACCAAGTTTTGCAGCTGGGCCTGGCTGAGTGAAAAAACAGCATCAGCTGAGTGAAAAAAAAACCCTGATTTTGCCCCCAAGAGCTCACGACAGCTGTCCCCACAGCAGGAATTTGTCCCCACCAGGCTGCGAGCACGGGTGCCAATGACAAATTAGAGGTGCCAGCCTAGAGCTCCCTGCACGCTCCCGAGGTTGTGCCACAAGTGCCAGGGATGCTCTGGGAAGGACAGAGCCTCCAGAAAACCTCTTGGGCACAAGAGCCAGCAGACCTCAGTGGCTCAGAGGGCACGAGGCCGGGGACAAGCAGAGGAACAGCACAGACACGGGGATGTGTGCAAGGAGAAAGAGGAAGGAGTTTGCTCCCTCCGTGTGATTCTGCAAGATGGGAACTCATCCTGCTGGTGGTAAATGAGCTCCAGAGGAGCAGCACGGGCAGGAAAAGATCTGGGTGACTCAGGGATCAGCCACCTGTGTGGTGGTGCCCGAATTCCAGGGTCAGGTCAACCCTGGATCATCCAGGAGAGGTGAAAATGAACTGGGTTTTGAGAGATAGGTCCTGGCAGAGGATGTGCTGTCTCCAAGGGTTGAACAGTGTTTGCTGCCTTCCACGGCTCAGGAGAACCCTGAGGAGATTCCCATCTATGCAGTTTCCCATCCAAGGGCTTCATGAGGGAAGGGAGAGGCCCTTGGGGTTAGAGCAAGTGGTTTTTCAGAGAAAAGGAGAAAGCAGGGCTGGGGAGAGTCAACTTCCACTCACTGTGTCACTCTAGGAACAGATTTCCCCTCTCTCCAGGTGATCTCCCAGCACTTCCTCACTGCTGCAGGATTTTTTCCCCCTTTTTTTTTTTTTTTTTTTGCTGTTTGAGATCAGAACACCATGTCCTCCCCAGCAGGAAAACAAAGGATGAAATTGTGCAGTGACCCCTGTGGACCGTTCTCAGGCCTCTCTCACCCTCTTTGCACTGCACACCACGGTTCTTCCACGCTCTGCAAATTTAACAAATCCGTGCTTGTTTCGAGCAGCATTAATAAAAATATCACATAGCACCAGAGCTGTGGGGTCCCACATGCTCCTGGCAGCCAGGGGTGAAATCCACCCAGGCCATTTCCACAGGCTGACAGTGACAATGAGGTGTCAGAAGCATTAGGGGATTTTTTTTTTTGCAATTTGGGGAGCTGGCTCATCCCCACGGGACTGAGCTGCTCATGCAATAATCCCTTCCCAGAGCATGCTGCTCGCAGATTTTGAATCCCTGTCAAAAATGATGTCAGGTTAAACTCCAGGAAAAGAACAGGAGCGAGTCCCTGATAGTGTGGGAACACAGGACTTGGCAGAGATTCCCAAGGAGGGTTTCCCAGCCAGGTCTTCCCGAGCTGCTGCAGAGCAGAACTGCAGCACCATCTGCTGCCTGCTGCTCCCCAGCGGGCAGCTGATAAATACCTCACTCCTCAGGGTGACAAATCCTGCAGCCACTGATTAGGAAATGGATCTGACTTCTCTTCTTGGGGGAAACCAAGGCTCAGGCTCCTCAGGCTTTCCTCAGCTGAAGGGTAGACTCAGATCCTGTGGTCAATAATCCTGCAGGTGAGCAGCAGAAGCACCAACTCACAAAGTTTGATTGCCGCAAATATTTACTCGGGGTTTAAGCAAATTAACACTTCTCTTTGCAGGGGCCTCCCAGCAAGGACACAGCACATCTGACTCCGTGTGTGTGGCTGTGCATTTCTCGAGCTGATTCCAGCTCCTCTTTCCCCATCCCAATGGTTCACAGCAGCTCCCCGCTCCTCTTTCCCCATCCCAATGGTTCACAGGAGATCTCAGCTCCTCTTTCCCCATCCCAATGGTTCACAGGAGATCTCAGCTCCTCTTTCCCCATCCCAATGGCTCACAGGAGATCCCAGCTCCTCTTTCCCCATCTCAAAGGTTCAAACACCCACCCCAGGCTGCAGGATCATGGTGCTGCACAGGAGCAATGCACAGCCAGGACACAGCAGGCTGAGAACAGCTTGTAAAGGCAGGTTTTGTATTTGAGCTGGCAGGAGTGTGACCTCGTCCTTTTCTTCACTGGGATTTACAGGACTAATTCCAAAGACATAAATCAATGGTGCACATGGAGCAGTTCTCCTCCTCTGGGCCCTACTCCATGCTCAGACACAAGAGCACAGAAGGAAGCCCCAGCACGTGTGAAGGATGAGGGCACAACCTCAGATAGCTGTGGCAAGACATATGCCAAGAAAAAAAAGAGGGAACAGGAAAAGAAGAACCAGGGGGATTCCAGTATTTCTCCTCACCCTCAAATCCGAGAACGCCACATTCAAAGTCGTGCTGCAGCATTTTCCCAGCTAATACAGGAGCTGGTTCAGGGTCCCAAGTCCTGGCCAGTGCCCCCTCCCCAGCCTTGGGACCATGACAGCAGCTGCCTCATCGTTCTGGCATCTCCAACAGCTTCTCCCTCTCACACACCAGGCTTCTGCAGACAGCTCAGAAATGGTGTGTAACAGCCAATATTCTGCAAATGTCTCGTGCCAGATTGAGCTGGGAGAGAATTAACACAGCCCAAGCCACCCAGCCAAGGCAGCAGAGTCAGGGCAGCCCTGCAGAGCACTCCTGTCCCTCTCCCCAGCCAGCTGCCATCCCCCTCTGTGCTCAGCCTGCTGCAGATGTGTACAGAGGAGATTTGGGTGTTTGTTCTCCAAACCTGCCTTGTTAATGCTGGAGGAATATTGACACAGCGTTCCCTTCAAAGCAAATGGAAATTGAAGCTTTTTATTGAACCCATTTTTTTTTCTTTAATCTTAGCTTTTAGAACAAGATATTTAACAACATCACCATTCATGTTTACATCACCTGTCACAAGTTCAGCTGGGCTCCTGCTTCAGCTGCAGCTGAATGTCATCTGCTTCCCCAGAAGTCTTCAGAGTGAAGATTCATGGAGAAGCAGACACTTAAACACACACAAAACCGGGAAATGCAAGTGGGTTTTACTAATGAGACAGGCTCTTTGCTGCATGCACCTCTCCACCAGAAACAAGTCCCACTTTAGCAGACACCAACAGCATCTTTTGTCTCTGTCTAATTTGGGAGCTGTGTTGCACAGAAGTGGGAAGCCAGTTAATGTATGCAAAGTTTGCTCGAGCAGAAAGTGCTTGATCTAGTCAGGGACTGGAAGAACAGAAGCTTTGCATTCCAAACAAAGGATTCCCCCAGGAATGGGAGGTATTTGAAGATGTCCACTTCTGCATCTGGAATTAAAAGCTGAGATTTCTCACAGAGAAATGCAAATCAATTAAGTGAACCAAGAAATGTTTGGGGAGGAGAAGGAAAATATTTGGCAGGCAAACACTAAAACATCGAGCAGCTCTGTGGGAGTCACGTCCCAGGGACTGGACCAAAAACATAATTAGTCTGTTGTGGAGATAAACACCGAGCTTGTGTTCTGTTTTCTCATCCCAAACACCTCCTGGGCACTTGCTGCCTCACATCCTTCCTCCAGCAGCAGAGCTGTGAGTGTGTGAAGCACGTGGGGGAGGAAGGGTTAGCAAAGTGTGAAGAGTTCCTTCCAAAGTGCACGAGTAGTAAACAACATTTCCTCTGGGTTTACACTGCTCCCAGACACACAGGGGGCACTTGTGGCATTCCCAGCTGATGTCACCTGCCTGGGAGCTGAGTGGCAGCTCTGGATCCACAGTGCCTTGTCTCTCATGCCTGGCAGCAGCCAGAGCTGCCCAAGTGTCCCCACAGAGGTAAAAAGGCCACCAGTTCCAGCAGACTGGCAAGGAAATGAGGGGCTTCAAATGTAGATGACATCCGAGTCATGCTGCTGAACCTGCAGGCAAATCAAAGAGGGAGATTCAGTGCTGGCTTAAAGTAACTCCCTTTGGTCTGGGTCTTCCTCTGCCTCCAACTCTGGAGCCTTTTGCAAGATGCTCTGCAATAGTTTTTTCTTCCTTCTTTAAACAAATGTGTTTGCCTCACCCCCGAGTTTAGTTGCTTCTGTTACTTGCCTCAGAAAGAGCTGATCCCTCAGCTGTTGCTGCACTCAGCTGTGTCCTTTAGTTCTAAGCACACAAACCCTGAAGGAGGTATTGGATGTTATATTCCGGGGCTTTTAATTGATCCTAAACCCCCCCCAGTTTTGTTCAGATAAACCACAGCAAATTCATCAGGCTTTCTTCACTCCCAACACCTTGCTCAATTAGCACTGCCTACAGACAGCTGATTTCCTTCCCACTGTTCCTGACCCCATTTTCTCACAGTTCTTCTTGATTTCTCCAGTCCAGTGACATTTCAAAGCAGGTTGTTTTTTCCTGACACCCAGCTTGTTGCTCTTCAGGCCTCTTTGACAGGGAGCACGTGGAAGAGAACTGAACTGTTGGGAACCTGGGTATTTATTGGTCTCTTCCTCCCTGCCTTTTAAAACCACAAGTCAGGCACAGTATGTTTTAAGCTCTCTATACCTGGGAGCACATTTCTCATTTCCAAGTCTGGCTGGTGCAAATAAAATTTAACACAGATCCTCCTACTGTGTACAGACATCTCTGCTTCATTTACCCAGGCTTCCAGCTCTGCGCTCCAGCTTAGATCAGAAGTGAGAAAAAACAGGCAGCCTCGAGTTATAAACATTCCCAAATGATGTGCCAGCACCAGGGGCTCCAAAATCCTGCAAAAGCCTTGTCATCTGGGAGGCTGGGACAGAGCAGGACAAACCAGGTCCCTAAAGGCAGCCACCCTCTCTGAACTCTAAACTTTTAGCCAACATTTAAGAATTTACTCACAAATCTGATTACCTTTATCATCTGTTTTCTGGTTCCTGTGCCCACAGTGTTGGCAGCCAAGGAATTTGCTTGGGAAGATGACTTTTCCACTGGCACCGTGTGTTGAATTTTGTTGGTACAGGGCCAGCTGCTTGCAGTGTTTAACAAGTAGGCAGGGAAAGGTCTTGGAAGATTTACATCCAATGAATCTCCAGTTTCGAAGGTTTTCATCCATGATGGGGCCTTCAAAAGAAAAGAGCACATGGAAATTTAATGCCCTCTCTATATCAACACTCATTAAGCCAAAAAGAACATCAGATGAGTAGTCAGAAAATAAAGGCCATCTTTGCTCATCATTTTTCAAGCCTCCCTTCTGTCTCTAAAAACCACTGACTCAGAGCCATTTTTGCTGCATGAGCAACAGTCCACAGACAAAGCCAGCCCCATCTTCGCCCCACTTCAGGAAGAAGTTGAAGAGTTTATTTAAATAACAATCAACTTATGACAAAAATCTGGGTCTAGTTCCTCATTGCCTTTGGAAAAAAAAAAACACACCAAGGCTTTTATGACTTTCAGCAACCACAAAGCACATGAATGAGAATGTGATGCAAACTGTAAGAAACCACATATAAATGTGTCAATTACAACATTTTCGTTTGCTCCAAGACCTTAAACCCTGATTTCAATTTCTTAATCATAAAATCATTACTTTTTGCTTATGGATTTGCTGGTATTCAGCCCAGGAAAAAGGCCTTAAGATTTTGTTTTGACATGAATTTTCCTCCTCTATGTTCATGCTCCTAATATTTTATCATCAAGGGCACTGAAGGCTTGGATTGAAACACAGCAGCTCCCTCTGGCACACCCACACTGTTCCATTTTAGGGTTCATGCTGCAGAAAGGGGCAGGGATTTAGGGTACTTACACTTCCTAAGGAGCGATCCAAGGAGCCCAGGACTTCATTCCAGTGACAGTAAAGCCCAGCCTGTTTTTCCTCCAGTTTCAGAGCATGAATTTCAGACTTCAGCTCTTTCAGTCGGTCTTCAAATTTCCTGCTCTTTTCTAAGTAGTCCAGCCTGGGCCCACACAATGGAGACAAAAAGTTTAGGGTGGCACAATTTAACTCAATAAGAGGTGTTTGTGGAAGGAGGAGAGTTGGGTTTGTTTCATTTTATGTTTTATAGGTAAAATGAACTCTGGCAATGCCAGCCTGGCTGCCCTGACCCAGTGACAAGGGGGTTCACTTCTTTCTTTTTATTTCCTAATTTTTTATCAAGCATTTCCTTCCAGACTAAGGGATGCCTGATGGATTAGCTCCCAGCAATTCCACACTCCAGCACTAGGGGGAAACTTCTGTCCTCTCACATGCTGTTAGTTCAGCAAAATGCTTTGTCTCTCCCCAAGAGAGAAGGTTCTGGATTTATCACGGCTTGATGCCACCAAAAAACTCTTCCTCTGTGTGAACAGCCAGTCTTACACAGAATCACCCACACCAGCTCAGTAAAAAACCCATGCCTATTCCAAGTTATTAAGAGATGAACTGTGATTCCCAAAGATTTCATTTCCTCTCTCATTCATTTGCACCCCAAGCATACTGATACCTCTCTCTCTCTATCTCAAAGGAGAGTCTCTTGAGGTCAATGTCCTTCAAATCCAGCTTTATGGATCCTTTGTCAAAGTTGGTATCTCTGCTGTCACCTGGGGAGTACTGGGGGTACTTGGCCATGTGCTGGAAGAGGCAACACATCACTGTCAGTCAGATCTGATTGATAAATCCCAAATTAATCTCCCCAGCTCTGCAAGAATGCTATGCTGAGCCATTTTCTGAGACACACAGATGCTCCTGCAGCCCCTTCCCTGCACCCAGCTGAAATCCACAACCCACAGACCCAAGAGCAGAGTTTCATCCTGGCTGCAGTGTTTCTATTTCAGCAGAGAATGGAAATCCAGCCTCAGCAGGGCTGGAGCAGAAGAGGAACTCGGGGCACAGAACTTTAGCAGGGCTTTCTTGCTGGGGACAACTTCATTGCTTTGCCTGAAGACACTCATGGATGTGCCAGGATGACAGAGCTGGCTCAGCACAACCATCTCCACAAAAAACTGCCTGGCTGAAATAGCACCATGAGTTAGGCATGAAGGCAAGACAGCCTCTGCTCCCTAAGTCCATCACCAGTTCTGGTTTTAACTTTTGTCTTGCCTTTCTTATCATCCTGAACAAACACAACTCCCATCCTCACTACATGGCATTTCCACACCAGTTGGTTCCACAGGTGTTTGTCCCCAGATGCAGCCATGCCACTACTCAGCTTGATGAGGGCTACAAAAATATCATCAACACCTGACTGTCCCTGAGGATGAAGTGGTGCCCAGTGGAGCAGAACTTACAGGATAATTAAGCCTGGTTATGTCTAAGAGCTTCTGCTTCGCTTTGCGTTCGGCCTCTCGGGCTTCGTGCAGGTCTTGTTTCAGGTGCTCTGCTTCCTTGGCTCTGGAAAACAAACATCCTGAGGGGAATGGCTGATGGTTTCCAACCAACACATGGATTTCAGAGCTCACTAACTTCCAGAGAACAAGTCCACTACTGTGTTCTCTTTCCCACCAAGGCACTCGTGGTAGGATGCTTGCATGGAGAACTGTCTGGACACAGCAGGGCAGAGACATTCCTGCACAAAGTGGCTGAATTCACATGATTTTCCTACTCCTAATTTCCATGGGCTCAGTTATAACCTGCTGATACAGATCCTCTCCAGGCCATCAGAGATCCTCCCTGAGGTGGGGAGAGGTTGCTCTTTATTTTGGCAAGCTTCTTGGCAGTATCCTAAAACAAGTAGAAGGATTTCTTAATAACAGGGTTAAAAATCCTCTGTCAACACCAGCCTGCTCTGCGTGTTCAGGGAACACGCAAACAGTCAGAGTGGTTTATATTTCACATGAGTTTACCTGGTTTTACACTTCTCAAAGATCTGAAAGGGAAACAAGAGGCCATTCACTTGGTACTAAGGAATGAAAACAGTCTCATATCTCACAGGGGATAAAGACTGGTAAATTCAGTTAGGTAGCAAATGCTCATCTGATAACACTAAACAGAAAATGCTTCTGCATTCTGGATCTTTCTTGCTAAACATCTCCACAGCTTTGCATCTGATCCTCTGTAAACCTGACCTGCAATACAATAACAGATTCCAGGTGGGACAAACCAGGCACAAGGAGGCTTAGTCACTCTGAAGTGTCACTTCAGGAGCAATTCCCTCCACCTGGGCTTAGCCCTGAGGAAAGCAGCACTCTCTGCACCCCGGCTGAGAGCACACAGTGCCAGGGAAGCAAAGCCAACCTCCTGTCAGACTCCTTCACCAGCTTCACCGCGATCAGCTCCGCCTCCCGCATCTTCTGCTCCATCAGCCGCTTCTCCTCCTTGCTTTTCAGAGCTGTGATCTCCAGCCTCTGGCGCTCTTGCTCAGCTTCTGCAGCATTCTGGGCCAGCAGTTTGGCCTCTTCTTCTGCAATCTGAGCCTTCTCAGCCAGCAGCTCTGCTGCTTCCTGGGATCGGAGCTGAGGAGAAAGAATTTTTCTTAGTTTCTTGCCTAGAGCCTACAAAATCCCCCCTGCAGGCAGGCAGGAGACATCTTTTACCAAGAGATCAAGTGATAAAATATTATTTCTTAAATAAAAACCAGACACAATTTCTGGGTCCTCCTCTGCTCCAGAATTTCCTGTGTTTCAACTCTACAAAGCAAGCAGAAAAATCTTAGAGCTGGACAAAGTGGAAGTCAGCCCCTTTCTCCCAATTTCAGCTCCAAGGTTGCCTTCCTTTCCCCCCCCTCTTTGCCTGAAGAGAGCACTGTGAGCCAGATCCAGGGAGGGAATGGCTCACAGATTAGGGCAGATCAGGGTTTCCCCAGGTATTCCTGCATGCCCTTTCCACTAGTGATCAGAAACTCTCCAGCCTTGTCTGAGCTAAAATTCCTGGTGTCTCCTGGTGTCAAAAAAATCCTGCTTCCAAATCAAGATAAGCCCAGCAAGCACAAGAATATTCAGCCTAACTCACCAGGGCCTCGTTGGCCTGCCTGGCTTCATCTTCCAGCTGGAAAAGGCGCCTTTCCAGCTCTTCTTTGGCTCTCTCAGCTTCTTCTCGAAGCTGCTTCTCCCTGGCCAGCCTCTGGTTCTCCATCTGGAAGTAGGATGAGCAAGAGTTTGTGGGATTGCAGCAGAATCTCACCTGAGTGAAATGCATCAAATGAAGAAGGGGCTGCTCTCCAGCTGGGATGGTCACCAGAGGTGCTGGAGCTGCTTGAACTTTGCAGCACTGAACTCCTCAGGCAGGCACTCCTGATTATTTCAGACTGCTGGGAGAGCCCTTGGATTGATCTGGTTTGTGCCCCAAATCTTTGGGATCACCTCTCCACACAAACACCTCTGACATCCTCAGATGCCACAGAGCTGCTCCCACATCCAATCCTGCTGCACTCCTCACCTCTCACACACATATTGATGGAATACAGGGGCAGCAAGGGCACCAGCTGGAATAATAATCAGTGTTTTCAACAGCAGGGGAGTGGGAAGAATCTACCTTTTTCCTAGCTTTTTCTTCCCTGGCTTGTGCTTTCATTTGCTGGATCTCTATGGAGTCCACTTTTCTCCTCCTCATAAAAAGGTCGTGGTTCCCAATGCACAACTGGAAAATCTGGAGAGGAAAGGCAAAGCAAATTTGATTTTGAGGGACTTGTGCCCCTGCCAGAGGGACAAAGAGGCCCACACTGGCCTCACAGGACAATTCTGACTTCAGCACAAGGCTGGAGCTGCTTCCCTTCCAAGGAAATCAGCACCCAGGGCAGGCACACAACAGTTTAGGTAAGTTTGTAACAGGATGAGAGATTCCTTCTGTCCCTCATCTCCCTTTGATCCCATTTTCCTGAATTACACGGGCAACAGATCTAGGCTGAGATCCTGAGATCATGATTTTGTTTACAAACAATATTTCTCAGCCAGTATCACCAGGCTCAGCTTTACAGAAGGAAAGCAGGGCACTTACCAGTTTGTTCACTTTGAGCTGAGAGGAAAAGAACTTGAAGACTTCTGCTTTTTTGTCAAGGGGTTTAATAGTTAGCTACACAGGCAAGAGAAAAACAAAAAAAAAAAAAAAGAGAGGAAGCACAGTGAGGAGGAAAATAAGTTGAAACTATTAAAATCAATGCAAATTTTAGCTCATCTCCACTTCTCTCTGGGGAAGCAGTGATTTATGCCACAAATATGGGGACAGTGATGTAAAACTGGTTTTCTCCATAGAATCAGGCTGTGTTGGAGAACAAACCCCCAGTGCCAGTTTGGGTGGTTTTCCTGATGCCACCTGTGCACTGCACACTGTCCCCAGAGCTCTGGAACAAGCCCTGGTTATCAGGAGAACAGGACACATCAGCAATCCCTAGAAGCAGGCACAGCCCTAAAGTCAGGGAAACATCAAACACCTCTCAGAACAGCAACCACTGCAGGGATAAATAAATGTATCAAGGGCCTAAGGACTTGTTCTTCAGAGCAGCAGGTGAAAGTCCTGGAGACTTCCTCAGTTTTTCCTTTTTCAGCCCACTTCCCAAGCTGTTCCCAGAGGCCAGGAAGGGTTTTCCTGCTTTACTCCACACCTTGTGCTCTGTTTGGCTGCAGAACAAAATACAGCCCTTTTTTTTTCTTTTTTCTTTTTTTTTTTTTTTAAGACCCTGTTTTCTGTGCCTCAGGGGTTCCCTGGCACTCAGTTCCTCTAATTCCTTTGCAAGGTAATTCCTGTATGATTCCAGGGCATCTGAGTCACCAGGATCATGATGTCCCATAGCTCCTTTCACCCCATAGGTACTGCCTGGCTGCCTTTTGAGGAGCAAGGCTGTGCTGTGGCACTGAATAAAGTGAAGCTTAAACACAGGGCTGCCCAATTTCCCCACAACAGGGAGTTAAAGCAGTTTATTCACAGATCTCAGGGGAACTTTGATGTTATCAGGGACCAAAAACGTTTCAGAGGCAGTAAATCCTGTAGGCCTGCCTGATTTGATGGGCATGAATCTAAAATCTCATCTCAGTGTTTTCCAAAAAGCCCACAGAAAATGGAACAGGCTGTGCTGCCCTTTGGCTGACAAATTCCAGGTATTCCAGTACCAATGGAGTTTTCCTGGGTTTGTTTTTTCTGATTACAGCCTTCCATGCAGCCTGTGATTTGCACTGAGAATAAATTTTCCCCACTCCTTCATTTTCTAGAAGCAAAATCTGGCCTTCCCAGTGAAATTGCAGTGGTGGGGTGGTGCTGGGGAGTGAAATCATATCCCAGCCTGGCAGAGCTGAGGCAGAAAACCATTAATATCTCCCTGCATGTCTCCTCTCACCACTGGGCTCCAAGCCTCAGCTCCGAGGACACCTCCTGCATGTGCAAACAGCATTAAGGTTTTATGGATCATGGAATTCCTGCTGGGATAACTGAGGAAGCCAGGCACGGTGGCATTCATAATATCTGTCTTTTTCAGAGATCAACACGCTTGTTTTGCAAAGGCCAAGCAGCAGGGAAGGAGCCAGAACAGAGTCAGAGCTCAGAGCAGCCTCGGGGAACCGAGGTTTCGAGCTCATCTGCAAGGCAGGGCTGTTATTTTTAGTTTTGTAACAAAGCTCCCCAGGATTTTCCCCTTCTCCCCCAAAATTATTTCAACAGAGGAAGCTTTCAGCCTGTTCCAAGAATCCCAGTCCACACCCATGCCCACGTAAAAAGAATAATACATCAAAGCCAGCATACCTCTTTCTCACTACAGGAAATGTTTCTGATAGAGCTCCACTCAAAGGATTTATTTGGAGAGAACCTGTTATTAATGCTGTAGATATGAATACCTTTGGCATCAACTCCAAGCAGGAGATCTGTGTGGTTTTTATTTTGCTAAAAAACAAGAGAGATCAAGAAATTACATTTTTGGAGACGTTAAACAACCACAGACAAGAAGCACTATTTTAAGATATTGATATTTATCTTTATTTTAGGAAATTGGTGTTTATGTAAAATATTACGAATGCTGTCATTGCTACTAATAAATCCAGTCCTCTAGGTTGTTTATAACAGCTCCAACTACTTCTCCTTCCTATTCCAAGGAAGTTGTCAAGTTGTAAAATATTAATCTTAACTGTTTGATTCACCTGCTCATTTAGCAGGCAAGAAAACCAAGCCAGAACAAAACCAGCAGCAGGGAAAAGCAGGAGCCAGGAGTCCCAGTTCCAAACTCCCTGGAGGATTTTAAAAGGACAGCACCATTATCTGCAGCAACTGCAAACTGCTAAAATAAGGCACTTACAGCAATTGGGAAATAATTGACACCATACATTTCCAAGTCTTGGGCAATTTTCAGGTAGTTCATCTCAGCTTCATCCCTGGAGAATAAAGCCATGATTATGAAATTCCTTTCCAGCCTTTCTCTCCTGGCTGACTCTCCATTTCCCACTCAGAAAAGAACAGGCAGTCTGGTCCTTTGTACAAATTTACTTTAATTTTGCCATCTTGCTCTCAATGATAGAAAAAAGGTAATAAAAACAGCATCTGGACAGAACAAAGCAGTAAAGCTGCACCTATTTCAAAAGATGACTCATGGATAGTGTAATCTTCATTAAAATTCATTAAAAGTCTTATCCTTGTGTTAGTTTTTTGCCACTCCATGTCTTGGAAACCCACCCTTCCATTGTTTTCCATGAGTATATTTCCTTCAGGAAATAGAGTTCACTGAGAAATGAGTCTTCAACAGAGCTTTTGGCCAAGGCCAAAGAGGGGTGAGAATCTCTCCACCCATTTTTCTTCTCCCTTCAAGGTAAATCAGTAAATCCTGAAGAAAATAGTCAATAAAAATAATGCTAAGAAGCCTCTAGAACATAGAGAAATAGAACCTAAATATTAGGAAAAGCTGCCTCTGGGTGCTAACAGACCCTATTTACTGTTTAATTGGATTTCCAGATAGGCTGAATCACACTGAAAACAACAAATCCCATGAATAAATGTCTGGAATTTCCAAGAAATGCAAAGGTTTCCTACCTGGCAATCCCCCTGTGCTCAGCATACCAAGCAGTGATCTTCTCTTCCCACATCTCTGCTGTCAGCTGGTACTGCCTAAGGACCTGCAAGGGAAAGGAAGGAGCTTGAGTCCCTTTGAAGATCCAAATCCAAGCAAAGTGAATGCAGAGGTGCAGTTCACAGCTTGGTCATTTTGCAGAGTTTTTAATGCTCTGGTTAATCCCCAGCAATATCTGCACTGCAAAGGGGAGATTCAAAGATTTGCTTTTGTATCAAATGAAGACTTACCCTTTTGGGTAACAGCTCATCATGGGCTAGAAAGCCTGGCTCATGGAAATTTGGGTCATAGTCACCATACTGTCCCAAAAAAGAGAAGATATTTCAGTTTGTTAGAGGCAGAATGCTGAGGGAGTTGTTCCTTGCATAGTTGGATGTGAAAACTTGCAGCGGATTTTATTTTGGTTTAATTTTGGAAGGAACTTCCAGCCCTTGTGCCATGCAGGTGACTCCAACACAGCCGCTGAGCCACTTAGACTTCAATCCCAACCTGGAAACCTTCAATCCCAACTTGGAAACCTTCAATCCCAACCTGGAAACCTTCAATCCCAACCTGGAAACTGCAGCTCTGAAGGAATCTCCCAGGAATTCACCCTCTGGACTAGAGGAATGTGAGCTACTGAGAAGTTGTGTTCACCTCCTGCCACTGTGTAAGTTGGGATCTTGGTGGAAAGAAGTGAACAGAGCTCTGAGAGACACTGAAAAACTTTGTGTCCTCCCATTCTGAGCTCTGTTTTGAGCACCTCCTGCATCCACGATAATTTTTAAAACAACAGGAAATCATTCTAGCCTGGAGAAAGATTACATTAAAATGTTAGGTCCAAATAAATCCCCTAAATTGTAGAAGCATAGAAAAAAATCCTTGTAGTGGCATTTAATGCTGATTTTAATTTAATGCTGATTTTAATGTGCTTGTACTTCCCAAGATGACCAACTTCTTTAACAGCAAATTTTAACCCTGCTGTGTTTACACACCACCATGTAAATGTGTTGATTAAACCTGAAAAAAGTCAATGGAAAAAGAGATTTTCTATGCACAAACCTTGGCCTGAACAGCATAAGAAGCCAGTAAAACTGTAGCTTCTGGTGAGCAATAGATCTCCTCATCCAGGATTTGTTTCTTAACCTAAACCAACAGAAAAAGGGAGCAAGTGAAAGAAGCTCAAAGTCAGGACTTCTGTCAGGTTTGAAATGAAAGCAGACAGGCCCAGGCTGTAACTTGGCATCAAATATCATCCTTATGAGTTAATAACAGCAACAAGAAATTGGCATTCAGGAACACAGGAAGCCTTTAGTTAGCATTGCATTTAATGAGACCAAAAATGCCAGTCAGCTCTCTCCACACAGTTACATAAGGAGTCCTAGAAAAGAGTATCTTCTAAAACATCAACTTAATTGTCTGCCTTTCATTTCTTTTAACAATCCCTCTTTTTTTCTGCCTGCTTTGGAAAAGTCAGCTTTGCATCACGTCAGGCATCAGATTTTAGGTTGGAAGGGAGCTCTGGAGGTCAGGTCCAAGCAGAGCAGGCTCAGGGGTGTGCAGCTGCCTGGTGTTGCCATATTAAAAACCCTAAGAAGTGTTCTCCAGCTTTCCAGAATGAGAGAATAAAGGAGACCCCCCAAAAGAGAAGCTGAATAACAGAGCACTTAATTTATTCATTTTCACTGGTCTAAGCACAATCAGACAATGGGAAAGAGTCTTTCAATGTTCTTTTCATTTTAATATCCTGGGGTGCTACCAAGAGCAGAGGTGTAATAGTTTGGAAGGTGGTGTTTGATTTTAAATCAGCTGTGCAATTTCTGCTTGAAAACCTAAAGAGGGAAGGGGAAATTAATCTTCCCAAATCCTCCTCTCAGGTGGATTCAGCCTAGGAACAAGCACAAGACAACAAAATTTTGCATAGCTCAGAGTCTTAAACATTTCCAAATAGAAAAAACGACTTGAGCTAGCACAAGTTCTGTTTACAAACACACCTCTGTAGGGGCTGGGAACTGAAATGAACCTCCAAGAAAGTTTTAAATTTAGTCCCTGGTGAGCACAATCTCCCAACCTGAGTTACAGTGCAGGGAACATTCTTTCTAGGCTGTTAAAATGGAAAGAACGAAAAGATTTTTCTTCCAATTTGGAAAGCTCCAGCTTTTCATCTTCCACAGTGCAAATCATGCTCCAGAATTTAGAACAACGTGGAAAAATCCCCTATAAGTGTCAGGGTTCTGATCAGTTTTTACAAGGGCTTTTTGTTAAACTTCATGAAGAAGCAAAAAATGACCTCATCTTTAAGTAGACAATATTTAGCTTCAGTCATTGACATTTATTCAGGCATTTTGCAAAAAGCTGTTATGCCACATTCATTTGCAAAGGTCTGAAGAGTCAGGAGAGCTGAAATCTTCAGGCATCCAGATGTCTGTACATGTTTTTCCTATTAGCATCCAGGTGTGAGCTGAAGTTCTTAACAGTCAGGAAACTTTGCAAGTTCCAATTTGTTTCAGCCTTGTTTTCCTACTTTGGAATGAGAAGAATTTGCTAATTGCCTATCTGCTAGTTAAGGCAGGTTCAAGCAGAAAACAAAAAGAAGCGGAAAAATCAGGATTAAAAGAGTAGGAAAAGAGTTCTGTGCTCTCATTCCTTTCCAAAATTAGCTGAAGAAATAAATTGCCGAGTGGTTAAAGGTTCTGGATGAAGTTCTGGTGGGTTTCTTAACCCTCAGAGCTGCAGCATTTCCCCACGATTTCATCAGCACATCCTCCTCAGGGCACAGGGGAATTTACTGGGTTTATTTCCAGCTGCACACTGAATTTATCCCATACACCCCAGCTACCTGCACAGACACATGGAATAAAGCAACCCTCCAGAGGCTGAAACTTCCAGAGGGACTCCACAACAACTCAGGAGAGAAGCTGGATGTCCCAGACTTTGGAAGTGATCATCCCAAACTCAGTGCTTGTATCCTTTACCACCAGTGCTTTTATCCTTTCCCTAGTTGATCCACCTTTATTTTTGATAATGCTCCAAGAATTTGCTGCTTCACCCACTTTTTGATGGAGCTAAAATGGTGTTTGCTGCTCTGCTCCTTTTAAACCAGGTGAACAAACCTGGATTTCAGAATGCCTGTCAAATTCCAGGATCTTTTATCCCTACAATCCAAAATGAAGGTTTTAGGAGTCCTTGTTTCCTAGAGGTTTTGCCCTCCAGCACAAGATCTCCCCAAAAGCCTCATAGCTCTTCCAGCAGTTCCAGCTTTGCACGAATTTTTATTTTTTTTTTAACACATATTAAGGAGCAAAACGAGTCTGGAATATCCAGATTTGGAATTACCTCTCAAACTGCTGGGTGTTGTCACAAAAACCTACAGAAGATAAAACATTCAGCTTACCTGGACACAAACCCATAGCAGGCAGAAGAGATGTTTGTATTGCATAAAAGTAATATCTATAAAGTTCTTGATACAGCTGAAGCAAGCAAAATTATCCTGAGCTGCCAACAAGATCAAAGACAATGCAAAAGGACTGGGGGAAATACAGAAGGAATTCATGGTTAAAAGCTGTTCCTGACCTGAAGGAAGAATAAATGCTGGGTAATTTCCTGTAAGAGTTCCTCTTCTACCTTCTCTGGGTAGAATTTAGCCAAAAAATGAAAGCTAATGGGGTCTTCCTTGGGGATTTCTTGATCTAAAACCTGTTTAGAGATAAAATAAAATCAGCAGCAAAAAGGATACATGAGTGTCTCAAGATAATAGTCCCGAGGAAAATCAGAAAGCAGCCAATAATCCCCTTAAAGCAGCCTTCCCATATTTTAGAGGGAAGGGTCATTCTGAGCTTTAATCTAACAGCAATCAGTGGTGATTCGTGTGGGATGCTCCAGGTCAAATGGGATAGAAGCAATCAGAGCAAATAATCCAATTTTAGCCTTTAAAAAAAAAGCCACCATGTAAAATTCAGGTTGTCATTGGAACACATCCCTTTAGCTCCTGTGCTCCAGAAAGTCAGTGAAGTAAAAAATTGCCACACATTTTGTCTCCTCTACCTTTTTGTCCATCTTTAACCAGGTGCACATCCCTTTAATTGTGTACTGCAAGCCAAAGAACCAAGTCTCCCTTAGACCAAGGGCTCGGCACACCAGGTCAAACAAATCCTTTCCCTTCCACTTCATCTAAAAGAGAGAAAAATCAAGAAAAACATGGATATCCTAAATGAATTTGCTCCATTTTCACCCTTTCTACTATGAAATCTTACTTCACTTTCAGGTTTTTAATGAAATATTCTAAGAGCTGCTGTGTTCCACCTCCTCTCCTTCTCCAGGCACATCCAGGGAGCAGCTGGAGTCATTGAACCACCGAGCACTTGAGGAGCACTGGGAATGAGGATTGTACTACGGATTTCCTGGGATGTGGCTTTATAATAAGTCTTTATTAATATTTGTCCAAAATTTTGACTCAATGGTTGATACAAATTGGAGAGACTGAGAGAAAGCCAGGGGAAATCAAATCAGGACACAGGGCAGGAATGCTGAACAATGAGAGCAGATCCACCTTTCACATCCCTCAGGTATTTCAGTGGCACCAGGCCAAGCCTTTATCCCACTCTGATTTAAATGAGTCTTTTTAAATGTTTTCATTTCAATTCAGCAGCCAGAGAGAGCAAACTTCGATTAAAGGTCCCAGATTCACACACATCTGATGCTTTTTTTCACCAAAGAGGCTGCTCATCTGTTTCTTTTATTTGACCACATTTTAGAAAGATGATTTTAACTAATTGCTAAAACTAAAAACTGAATGGTAAAATAAGAAAAAGTGAACTTTTAGGTAGTGTTTGAGTGGAAAGCTGGAAATCATCCCAGCAAAAGAGCAGTGTCAGAGGAGAAAGGAGAGGTAGCAAAGGAAGGAATACATGATTTGTTAACGAGGACTCTGGTCTCCAAAACAAATTTTCCAAATCCTTTATTTTCACAACTCTGCCTTCCAGAGCAGGAAGTCTTACAAGACTAATCTATTCTGTTTCTGAAGGACCTAATAAATGACATTAAATGGCTCACAGAACAGTCAGGTCTCACTAAAATTGCCAGTCCCATTGGAACTGAGTTTTCTAACTGTGCCTTGTTTTGCTTTTGCTGGATGATTAGGAATTAATAAACCAGGGACAGTTCTGTGCCTCCAATAGTGCAGCCCAATTTATTTAGCAATTGATAATTTCTTTTTTCTCCAGCCATGATTTCCCTAATCAATTTATCAGATAGCCATAATTAATAGAAGAAATGCCAGCTTTTTCATCAATCCTTTTTTTCTCTTCTGCCCAGAGACCCAAACACCCATTGCAGTTAAAGAACTGGAGTTTATAAATGGCAAATTGGAAGAGAATGTCCCAGATCAACAAAAGTACCAGTTCATAAATTACTTTAAAAGCAACATCTTAGCACCAGCTCTGACCAGTTTATCCAAGCTGGAAGTGCCTTAAAGAGTCAGTTCCAAGAAAAAGAATTTCATGAAGAAGTAGGAATACTTACAAACAACTGGAATGCTTACAAAGAAAGCAGGTTTACTGTTAATTTAGATAAATGGATTTCATGCAAACAGCTTTAAATTCTGCACAGAGTTAAGAGAAGAATGCACCTGAGGTTAAATAATCCATTCTTTATAAAAATAACAGATCAGTTTTAAGACCATCCATGAGCTGATAATCTGATTTTTTTCAAGTTTCTTGCTAATACAAAGGTCAGTCCCCAACTCCCCAGCATTTGCTGACACTCTCACCTCACAGCTGAACTCCATCTCAGCATCCACTGTTATAATTTTGACTTTAAAAGTCTTTGGTTGTTTCTTCTTCAGGCCTCGGATGGACATATTTTTCAGTTGATGAGGGCAGCCACACCTGAAATCAAACATTGAGGGATGGAAATTAAGCAGCATTTTCTTGGTTAGATTCCAAAGTAAGATTAGTCCAAACATGCAGAATAAAATCACCTTTAGAGATGCATTTTTTGTGTCTAAGACAATGAGGATGTTGAAAGAAAAACCTTTTAAATGAGCTTGCTCTTTAAAAGAAGGTGCTCAGAAAATGTTATTGCTGTCTTTTCTCAGATTTTGGCTATCACAAACAAAAATCTCTTTCTCAAGGGTCTCTGAAGCATCTCCACTCAGTAGAACAGCAGAAAATGCAGCTAAATTTTATGATGTCAAATCCAACACAATCCTTTTCCATCAGTTATGGCTCCTTCAGCAACTGAACTATTGGATTTCTTTATAACGTGAGATCTTAACTCCCTGAAATTATACAAATGCCAAGGAATATATGCAGTGAAATTAAGCTGAATTTACCACATTCTCTCGTGCTACTCACTCACGACGATAAAAGTTATTTAGAACAGAAATTTTCCCACTGAAGTTCTCGTGAAATGAGTTTAATTTTGCAGAAGCCAACAGAAAATTCCATCAGAAATCTTCTGTTCTAAATGTAACCAACTGCATGCTATCCAAAAATTTAAGGGGATGCTGCTTCCACAGGGGTTTTGTGGAAACCAAATATTGAAAGCTGGGGTTAAATGACAATGAGGATCTGCTCCAGGCAGTTCTCAGGCATTTCTCTCTCAGCACAGGAAATCAGCCCGGGAAGGTTTTTGCTTCTTTTTACTTTATAAAATTAACAGGTCAAGCTTGTATAATGCAGAGAGTAACTGTGAACTATACAGGGCAAGAACTGAGGCATTCCTGCTTTCCTACAATATAAGACTATTACAGTGTGGCAGAATTCCAATCTCTCCTTGAGGAATTCCGAAGTAAAGCTCTAGTTTAAACTGAAAATTTCCATTTGCCTGCACCTTCCAGGATTTTATAAAATATCTTGCTCCCATTTTTGCTTCTGCTGAGCTCTAAATTGGCTTGGAAATGTATTGATTTTTCCACTTACTTTGTTTGTGCCCCTCATCCACAGGTTTTGAGCAGTTAAATAGGAGGTGAAATAGATATGGAAGTTTTTCTTTTCAGGTTATAGGGAAGTTGAGGCAGGGAAGAGATAAAATAGTTACCAGATCATAGGGACATCAGAGGCAGAGTTGAGAACAAGTGATTGAGGCAACTCAGAGTGGGAAAGAAAAGCTCAGGAGGAAATTCATCCTTCTGACACCACTGGGACCAGTTGGGGAGGCTCCTCCCTCCAGCTGGCTCTGGTGGAACTTCTGCTGGAGTCTTGTTTGGGTCTGGGGCACCACTTCTGGAGCTGGGAAGACAACTGGAGAGAGTCCAAAGGAGAGGTCCAAGGGCTAGAAAATCATCTGTGGTAAGAGGAAAGCACTGGTTAGAACAGAGAAAGGACGAGTGGTGAGAGGTTGTAATGGCTGCTCTTCATGACAAGGAATAATGGGCTTAATTAGGCTGCAGGCAGGATGCAGACTGAGGAAAATTCAAGAATAATCAAGATATTCTGGTGCTGGAAAAGCACAGGATGGCATCTCTCTTTCTGAACTCCCCCCCCCCGCCAAAAAACAATGTGAGAGCTTCTCCTCAAGACTGGAGGGACCTAAACCCTCAAAGGATTCCCCCCAAGCTGATCCTTATGCCAATGCCCACCACCAGTCCCAGAAGAGACCACACCACCAAAAACCAGTGAAATCCAAGGAACAGCACATCCAGAGCCCAAATCCCATCACCCCAGGGTGCCCCTTTCTCCTCAGAGATTATTTTTTAAAGGAATGAAAACCAGATCTGTCACAAACTTCCCTCTATAATTTAGGCAGCTCAGTGCACCCAACTGAGCAGAGCTCAGGTCCTTCCTGCTTAGCACAGCAAAGGATTTTCAATTAAGGAAAAAGGGAATATTGAAACCCCAAAAAATGACCACAGCAATACTGACAGGGAGAGCATCATATGAGGGCATCCAAACCAGCAGTAATTACCCCAGACATTTTTTGATCTCTAATCTGCAAGCTGCAAAATTAAATTTTAACCTGTTGCATTCCAAAGCTCTTTTCCATCTGGTTTTCTTCCCAACTGTAAATTATTGTACCATTGGATACTGCATTTATAGCCTGAGAACTACAGACTTCTATACAATACTGGAAATAGTTTTATTAGTTTCTAGAAGAAACATCAATGGCTGAAAACTAAGGAGAAAAAAGCTTCTCAATTCATTTTTAATATGTAACCTGAAACAGCCAATTGAGTTAAACAGGAACTTGGAGTTAGGGCCAGTACAGAACATTCTCAGAGTTTCATATGGAAAGTTCTGAGCAGATAAAATTGAGCAGCTGGAGAAAAATGTACTAATTTTCTCAAAATATGAGAAAAATACCAGAGCTTTTCATTTGGACTTTGAAGTTATTTCTTTTTTCTTATATAACCAGGTTGAAATGACAATATAATTTGTTCAACATTTCCAATAGCATTTTTTTTTTTGTTCTTTCCAGAATTTTTATTCCATGGAAAAGCACATTCTGACTCACAGTGAAAAGACATTTTTGAATATCAAATTCTCCCCAGAAAAGTAAACTGCATTTTAATCAATAGCACTGGTAAAGAAATTGGAAAGGGTTTTCACACTGAATAGCTGAAATGAATGTCAGATCCCGACAACAGAAGCAAAAGCACTTAGCAGACGAGATTTTAGAAAAAGAACTTTCAAATAAGAGAAATCTTGCTGAAAAAAGACAATCTGGGTTTGCAATCTCTTGTGTAAAATGCAAAAGCAATCCCTTCCCTAGATCCCTGCTAACAACAGCATTTAACTGGGAATCAAGTGCTCCAAGGCAGAGTTCCTGACACCCAGCTCCAGGGATTTATTCCTGCAGGTGCCACAGGGATCCAGAAGCAGCAAAATGGGATGGATCAGAGCATGTCATAACCCTACAAAAGAACACATGAACGCAAAACAGGGCAGGGTGATCAAAGATTCCTGCCCAGCCAGAACCTGGGAACAGAGAGTTCAGGAGCTGGGAATGAGCACAGGCAGAGGATAAAAGTTTGGTGTGGTGAAGGGAACAGAAAGGCAGCGACAGGGAATAGAATGTGAAGGAACAAAACAGCCCCAACTCTCTGTTCACGTCCAGGATGAAAGGAGGGACATCCAGCAGCTCTGGATTCGAGCGTTCTCCCTCCTGGACAATGAGAAAGCAGGAGAAAAGCGTGGGGGTGCAGTGGAAAGTGGGAACAGGGAAGAGCAGGAAGAACTGGCCAGGTGAGTGTGGCAGCAGCGATGCTTATCTGTGTCACAGCAGCGGGTGGGCAGCGTGTTACAGCACAGCTCTGCTCTGTGATCCACGGGGGGAGCACCCCACACATCGGATCCCACTCACCCACAGCACCCACGGGCAACCGGGGAGGAAAAAGTGAAATCGGCATCACCACACGCACACAAAGCTCGGTAAATCCACCAGAATTCAGCACCTTGTAGATGAATACCTCCAGGAACAAGCTGCCCAAGAGTGAGGGTGCAATTTATGCCCAGTTTAGCATTTCCAAGGTGGATGGATGGGGTTTTGCAGGGTGTAAAAACTTCCCTTCACGTGGCACTGGCTCTCAGTGACACCTGGGTGTGAGCTGTCACCATCCATCACACTTGGGGCAGCCACACTGGGCTGAAAAATCATCTGTTCCCACACACACACAAAAATCCAGCAGCACTTTTGAAGCTGAGAACTCAGGTGCAGACAAGCAAAGAATTAATGGCAATTGAGACCCCTCTCTCACACCCTCAAAATGAATCTACCCTTGAGGATCAGCACATGCACAGCAGCAAACTCCTGACAGGAGCTGGAAATAAAAAACCTTTGGGAGAGCAGTGAAGATTCAAGAGACAAGGCTCGGGAATTACTTTTAAGAGCCACCAACAGAAGATGCTTGAAGCACCCACTGCAAAAGCACATTAACATAGGCACTACTACCATTTGAAAGACTGTCATCGCTGAAATATTTACTGCGACTCGGAGTGGCAAATTCCCCTGACTCATTATGTTTCTCCCAGTTCCTGAATTTCCATACTCCAGCTCAGGAATTAATGCAAGCAATTTGAATGCAGACAACACAGGCGAGCGTCGTGGGCTTTGTACAGTTGTTGACTCACACTCCTGCCTGTGCTCCCTGCCCCAGGAACAATTTAAGCAAAGAATTCACTGTTTTAAAATGGGTCAGCAAGATAAAGGGTTTTCTTACCCCTCACTCTAAAAAGAAGTTATCTAAAGTCACCAGCTGGAATCAAGACTTACCTCACAGATCCTTTTTTGAATGACGATAAGAAGAAAAAAAAAAATCCCTTTTAATCCAAAAACTCCGTATTTTCCCCGCAGACATCAATATCCAGCCCTCACAAGTTCTGCCACTGAGAATAAAATCCAAGAACAACTTTTCTACTTGATCCCCTTCCCTTTGTTTCCATGAACTGTAGCATGTTAGCGCCCTCTGAAAAATCAAAGGATTGCTTTCCCAGGTGATAGGAACGGCTCTTAACCATTTCCTGCCTGCACCAGGGCTCCTCCCAACTTCCCAGCTCTGTAATTCAACTAACCAGGCGCTAAAATAAGAGAAGCCCACGAGTTTTGGCTTGGATATCTGTTGGAATTGATAATGAACTTCCAAATAACTCCTTGGATGGTATCTGATCAAACTATTTCAACAGAGTCTTCTGTTCTCCCCCTATCAGTCACCTTAAGAAGGGAAACTGCCCAGTGCTGTGCTGTTAATTAAATACGGTTCCCTACCTGTCTTCTTCCTGCGGTGAGAGATGATGGGACACCGACACCAAAAAAAGAACAAGCTTCAAAACTGGGAAGCAGCCAAAATACCAGCAGAAAGTGGTAAGTGAGCATATTTAAATTAAAAAAGGGATTGCCTCAGCCTCAAGTCACAGGGAAAGACCAGGAGCACTTTACCTCAAAGTCAAATAATTTTGCCATTATTCAGTTTATAAGTGGTTTGGGGGTTTTTTGCTAACCCTCCATTCTATACACAGATTTACAGAAACTGAATATCTGCCAGGTTATGGAGAGCAAGGACAACAGGCCAGCTCTCACCCCATGTCTACTATAACTATTCCAGATTTACATGGAACACCTTCAAGATTTGTCTCATGTCCATCACTTAACATCAGGGGGAATAGCACAACACCTGTTGTTGTGCAGAAACCTCAGTGCCACCCGAAGAGGCTGCACTGAGAGTCACCTCCATCACCAAAATTCCATGTTAAGGGGCCCCTCAGCACTTACATCCTGAGTTTGTTTGGAAGAGGAGACTCAGGAAGGAACCTCATCACTCCCCACAATTACCTGAGAGGTTGTGGTGAGGTAGGGTCACTCTCTTCTACTGTGCTTGCAGTGAGAAGACAAGAAAAAAAATAGCCTTAAACTGAGATGGGAAATTCAAATTAGGTATTAGAAAAAAATGCTTTCACTGTTTGGGTGGTCAGGCATGGGAATAGGTTGCCCAGGGAGGTGGTGGGGTCACCATCCCTGGAGGTGTTCAAGAGGTGTCTGGATCTGGTGCTGGGTGATGTGGTTTGGGGTTATATTGGCAGTGCTGGGTGCACGGTTGGACTTGATGATCAAAAAATCATGGAATAGCCTGAGTTAGAACGGACCCATGAGGATCATAGAGCCCCACTCCTGACACTGCATGTCCCAGAATCCCACCATGTACCTGAGTTCTTGAGCTCTGTCAGGTTTGGTGCTATGACCACTGCTGTAAGGAGCCTGTTCCAGCACTGAACCACTCTGGGTGAAAAAACTTTTCCTGATATCCCTGACTCAGCTCCAGCCATTTCCTTGAGCCTTGTCACACACAGGCCAGAAGAGATCGGTACCTGCCCCTCCTCATCCTCTCACGAGAATGCTGAAGACCACAATAAGGTCTGACCTCAGCCTCATCTTCTCCAAGCTGAACAAACCAAGTGACCTCAGCCACTCCTCTTAAGGCTTCCCCTTCAGTCCCTTCACCATCCTTAAAGGATCTTTAAACAGCTCTTCGAACTTTCATAATTCTTCCCCCCCATCACCCGCACCCCTTTTGCCCTCACCGCCTGTGAGGGGGTGGCGCCGCCTGCGCCCTTAAATACCCCGGGAAGCTCCGCCCCCTGAGGCACCGCCCCCTGAGGCCCCGCCTCTGACCCCGCCCCTTCCCGCCGCGCGGCGCTTCCGTGCTCGGCACCGCCTGTTCCGGGCCCCTCCTTTTAAGGCCCCCGAGGCGCGGCGGCGGCAGCGGCGGTGAGAGGGGATGGGGCTCCGTGGGGCTGGGGGCTTGGCCGTGGGCTTTTCCCCGTACCGGAGCTGCGCCCTGGCTGCTGCATGAGCCACCCGGCTGAGTCCCGCTGCCTGCGCGGCCCTGCTGGCGCGAAGGCTCCGGGGCAGGGCCTGGCGTGGAGCGCTGTGGGGAGCCGCGGTGAGGGGGGGCTGAGGGCTCCCTCTCTGCTTCAGTTTCCTCTTTTATCCCTGTCTGCCGGTAGCCGCCGGTGCTCGGTGGGTGTTGTCTGTGCTCTCCACTCCTGTCTGTGTGGGGTGTTTAGCCCTGGGGTACAGGAGGGCCCCCCACACTGACTTCTTCGAGCCCTGAGCCCTCGCAGCTGAGGCAGGGGTGGGAAAAGCAGCCCCCAAGTATTTGTTCAAGCGTTTCATCCTATGGCTGTGTCCCTGTATCCCTGAACTCTTCTTTTGATGTGTTGCAACATCAAAGCAAGTGTCTTACAAATTGGGTGGATGGAGAATTCACAGGTGTTGGTTGCACTTAACAACATATCTGAGTGGGAGAGAAAATGGTCATTAATCTCCATCAGTCTTAATATTGATTCAAGTCTTCTATTGATTTTGCCCCTGACTCTTGCAAGAGTGGTACAGAAAGCTCTCCCTAATTAAACCAAACAAGGTAATGGAATATAATTTACTTGCAGGAAAGAACTCCAAAGCAAATACATGTACTGTAGATCAGACAGCTCTTTGATGTGTCATTTATGGCTTGAGAAGCTCATTACCTGTTTTAGGTTTCATCAGCTGAGCTGATAATGAGAGACACAGAAGCAGATGACTTTAAACAAAAGCTGCAGGCTGCTCCCTTGTTTGAGTGCACTCTGCTCCTACACAGACCTGATGAACAGGTTTCCAGCCAAAACAGCTGCTGGAGTGTGAGTTAAATGAATAATTTCCACAGCTACACTTTTCTCTGTTGTGTTTGTGATAATTGGGGTGATTCAAAGGAGTTTTTTGGGATAAGGTCTCACTCTCGTGCTGTTACATCCAGTTTTACTGCTGTCCTGAAGTAACTTTCAGTGACAGCAAGGACACGTTGACATCCCTTCTGTATTGTCAAACAAGGCTGAGGTAGTGCAATAAATCGAGTTTTGAACTGTTCTTCCAACAAAATGACCTAATGAAGCCGTTAGTCTAAAATAAGGAAAATTTTGGTATCAGTCAGAAAGCTTTTTGCTTTGTTACAATAACACATCTGCTTTTTTTGCTGCCAGGCACTGCATGACCACAACTAAACAATGTCTGTCCCACGTGGAGCTGTCCATGCAAAATGGATAGTAGGGAAAGTAATTGGGACCAAAATGCAGAAAACTGCCAAAGTGAGAGTGACAAGGCTTGTGCTGGATCCCTACTTGCTAAAGGTAACGCCAGTTAACAGCTTGTCTTGCACGGTGGGTTTTGTATTTTGTGGGGAAAGGTTCTGCTGATTTGGCTCTTAGAAATTTTGATGACTCCTTACAAGTCAAACTCCTTCAGGAACTTAAGGATTTGGCTGTGGGGGTGACTGCAAAGGATGAAAAGCAGTGAGTGGTGAGGACTTACAAATTACCTGCTAAATGTATTTCTTTGAAGTGCCTTGTTAATGCACTTCATTTGATCTTTTTGAGAAGGTAAGCTTTTGTTGTTCACACTTAGATTTAATTTTTCATGTTGATGTGGAGCATACTTTGGAGACTTGACAGTGTATAAGTCACTTGTACAATAAATTTTATAGCTGTTTTTTCTGTATAGATCACAGTAATGTGATCTATACAGAAATTGGATTTATCCCTTGTCAATGCACTTCAAACAGGAAGGTTAAAAATGGTATTTTTCTCTATTTTAAATAGGGAAACAGTGGTAAATGGAGGTAGAATAAATTGCTTTTGGTGACCAGAAGGTTAAGGATAGAGTCAGGATGTGGAGCCCCTTTCAATATTTTATCCAGTAGAAGAACATTTATTTATTTATTAACCTAATATATTTCTTAAAGGATTCTGAATTCTGCTGTTCTAATAAGAAAAAAAGATATTGACATTTTCTATGAAAGAAAATTATTTCAGCAAGAAAACCCTCACATAAAAAACTTCAAAATACAGATTTCAGAGCTTTTTCTTCCCCATCTCCTTTCCTGCAGGCTCAGTTGGCAACACTATCCTGCCAAGAGATTGGGAGGGGCAGAGCTGTTCTTTCTGTGGAGAACCTGTAGAGTGCACAGTTGCATTTCTCCTCATGATCCCAACTGAATCTCACTTTAAAAGATACATAAGGCTTTACTTAGTGAAAATTTATTTATTTGATGTTAACTATATATTTACCCACTGAAATATAATGCCAAGGTTTCTCTTTTTCTTTTTGTTCCTTTTACAGTTCTTTAACAAAAGAAAAACCTATTTTGCCCATGACCCACTGCAGCAGTGTGTTGTTGGAGACATTGTTCTTCTGAAAGCTCTGCCTGAGCGAAGGAGCAAACACGTGAAACACGAACTGGCTGAAATTGTGTTCAAGGTTGGCAATGTCATAGATCCAATCACAGGAAAGCCCTGTGCAGGAACCAGATTCCTGGAAAACCTGTCAGATTCAGAAAATCTGACAGAGGCTGATACTACCTATCTAAGTGAGAAACTTCAGGAACTTAAAGTTCGTTCAACAGACAAATAGTGGGGGAAATACTTTAAGCAGAGGGCTTCCAGCTTTTGTCTCTGCCAGGGATGTTTGAGGCCCTGCTGTGATCTGTTAAATGTTTCAGTGAAATCTGTAGTCAGAATAAATAGTAAATGTAGTTGCTTATGCAAAGAGATGTTGCAGATCGATGGGCACCTGGAGCTTTGAATGAAAACACAGAGAAAAATGCAAGTTCAGTGTTCGCACTTCATTTTGTTGCCTGTAGTTTTGCCCCAGTGACAGTTCCCAAAGCCAGCTGCCCTCCTGGAATGACCCCTCTGTGTTAAGACAAGACTACAACTGTGTGATGTTTAATTTTGGTGGGAGGGTCATTACATTATTTGATTATTCTGTATTTCAGGAAGTTCTTTTGTGGTTTGTAGGGTTACTGGAGACAATTGCTATTAAAGCTTTTGAAAGGAAGTGTAGAATTTTAAAACCAGCTGCATGCTCGTGTCCTTATTTCCTCTTACAGTACCTCCTGACTTCCTAACTCTGTAACAAAACACAGCCCTTTGCCTTGATAGTGGCAGAAAGGTGAGAATCAAAGCTTTGGGCAGCTTAGTGTGGTTGGCTTTATAACCTGTCCAGAGGCAGGATTTAGTTTTTAGGGAGTGCTGGATCTCTTGGAGCTGCCAGCAGCACAGGGGAGCTGATGAGAATACAAAGCCAAAAAGTAAAGGTGATTAGATTTAGTCTCATCAGAAAAGCTAATTAAAATAACACATTTTGGGGAGATAGAGGTGCTGCTTTGCTGCATGCTTTAATGTGGAGCTAAAGGCCAGAGCAGCTAATGATGAAAGATGACTTTATCCTGGTACAGCTCTGGGGATCTCATGTCCTCTCTTCCAGGACATAAAGCAAGCTGAGAGCCTGCAGCTGTTGCAGCAGCCTCATGTTCCTGACTTTGGATCTAAAAGGGCATCTGCCTCAAAATTAAGCAGTGTGGGAGGGGAGAGTGGGATATGTGAGCTGTGAGAAATCCTTTCCAAATTGTCTGTTGGTCTTTAAGATCAGAAGCAAAACAAGGTGTATCAGACCTAAAATACCTTTTCCTCTCACCTAAAATGTCTTACTTTAAGCAACTGAGCCATCTTGCACTGGTAGCTTCCAGTTGTGTGCTCTGCTGTTGTCAGAGTATTAAAGATCATTTGCCCTTTAACATCCTGCACAAAATGAGTTCTTGGCTGCCTAAAATGCCTGACTGAACTCAGCAAATTATTTGGGACAGCAGGAATGAGAAACTTAAAATTCCTTCAGTGCTTCAAAGTGAAAAATGCTGCTCTTTGAATGCCAGTGTTCATGTGGGATGTCAAGAAACCTTCACTGTGTATAAAATAATGTGGGCATGGGGCTCTGAGTTTGAGGAAGTGCCTTAAGCATGTGGCTGTAGGGTTTTTCTTGTTGTTTGTGGCGGGGGTTTAGGTTTATGTAAATTCCTCAGTAGCTGGAGCTGGCTGATCGAAGCAAAGGGAAGGAAGAACCTGAGCTCTGGCTCCTCCCCAGGTGAATGTAAAATGTGAAACTTCATCCAAGCAGAGATTGGGAGGACTTGGATACAGGGTAGAATTTGGCTCTGGGCTGTAGGAAATGCCCTGAAGTTGTATCCAAGCAGAACTTGACCCTCAATAGATGGGATATGAGTGTTCTAATAACTAGATAATTGTAAGAAATAGAAAAGGTTTCCTGTTTGCTTAATAGGTTGCATCTACATCTAGTTAGGGGAGTAAATATTTTCTTGTATTTCTTGTGATTTCCCTTGAGTAGCTGTGAAAATGCTGTATTTTTTTCCTAAGATTGATTCATCACAGAAGGTTATAATTTTTCCAGTGTAGGCTCTGAGAGGGTTGCTCTAGAACTTGCCATGCTGTCAGATCAAAATGTGACTAAAAACAAATTACATATCAGACTGTGTTATTTGATAGAGTGATGGCAGTTGTAGATTGTACTTTTGTGATGTTAAAGCACATCATCTGTGTTATCTTCTGGATTAGTCTCAGAGAGTGCTGATAGAAAAATCATAAAATGGGAAGGGAAAGTTTATAGGGTCAAGATAGAATCATTATAGGTGTTATGTGAAATGATAAGGATTAGTCATTGACTGCTTTCTGTTTTTATTGGCTTGTTGCTTTTAGAACTGCCCTTTAATTATTACCCTAGATATCACTGTATCCTTAATTTGAAGTTGTTTAAGGATTCCATGCCAGCACACACCTCCTCCTCAGCCAAAATACCTCTGAGTGTAGCGGAGCAGAGTGTGAGGAAAACCCTTCAGCTGCCAGCGAGTGAAAAATGTACCGGGAGAACAACAAACCGGGGCTGGGAGTCCCCTAAATCCAACTGGATCCCCAGAACCAGGGCTGGGATCCCCCTAAATCTGACCGGGGGCCTCCAAACTGGGCCCAGCATCCCCCTAAACCGGGGCTGGAGTCCCTCAAAACCGGGGCTTGGGGGTCCCGCTAAATCCAAATGGGTCCCCCTAAACCAGGCTGGGGATCCCCCAAAACTGTGGCTGGGGTCCCCCCAAACGCAGCTGGCTCCCCAAAACCGGGGCTGGGCTCACCCCCAAACCAGGCTAAATTTCACAGAGTCCCCCAAAACCGGGGCTCGGGATCCCCAAAACTAGAGCTGTGCTGCCCCTGTGTTTGAGTAGCGGTCCCCAAACTGGGGTTGGATCCCCCTAAATCCGACTTGGTGTCCCCAAAACCGGGCCCGGGGGGTCTCCCCTCACCTGAGGGGCCGTGAGGGGGTCCCGGGGCCGCCCCAGCTGCGCATGCGCAGGCGGCGCTGGCCGCCAGGGGGCGTGGCCGCAGCCCCCGGCCCAGGAGGGAGGCGGCGGGAGCAAGATGGCGGCGCGAGTGCTGCTGCGGGGGAGCCTGGCGGGAGCGCCCGCCCTGCCGCGCCTGCCGCCCGGCGCCG
>VZRV01000997.1:36271-84048 GCA_013398115.1 Falcunculus frontatus | reverse complement strand
TGCACTGACACCTCATCCCTGCACCCACACCTCATCCCTGCACCCACACCTCATCCCTGCACTGACACCTCATCCCTGCACCCACACCTCATCCCTGCACCCACAACTCATCCTTGCACTGACACCTCATCCCTGCACCCACACCTCATCCCCGCACGGACCCCCCACCCCTGCATGGACACCCCCGCATGTAACAGGGCACTCCACAGCCACGGCTTTCGGGGTGCCCAGCAGCCCTGCTCACATGTATTCTTGGAATTTAAATACCTGGATGCTCCGCTCCGCGCTATCCCTCCAGGATCAGGGCGTGCAGCTGCTCCGTATCCCAACTCCTCCAAGCAACAGGGTGCACAGCCAGCAGCGTCTCGTGTCAGGATGCACAGCCCAAAATCCATGTTTCCTCAGGGTTGGGGTGCGTGGTTGCACACCCCGACATCTTCCTGCCTTTACCGTGCACAGCCACATGTAGAATCCCCTTGGGAATCAGGGCTGATGTATCCACGCTTCCCATGGGAGCTGGGATGTGCATGCACCCCACTCCTGGTGCCAGGGCACAGAGAGAGACAAATCCATCAAATTTTGGGGTGCAGAGGTTTTTATCTCTGTGTGCAGGGGTACCCGAGGTGCAGACACACACACAGAGCTCCTGGGGCACCTCCCACCTGTAGGAAGCAGGCACAGGGTGATGGAAACACAGGAATTCCCGAGCTGGGTTGGATCTACACACTTTTCCTCCCTTTCTTTTAAACTGGGAAAGCTGCTCCCTCAAGCCTCAGCATAGGCAAGACTAAAAGCATCCCTGCAGGCAGCTGTTCAAGGAGTGTGTTGTGAGGTTTTATGTGCATGTTTTGGGGTTATTTTAGTTTCTAATAAACTTTGTTTAGACCACAGATCAAACACTGTCAAACGATAGACAAGTTGTTTTTCTTTCTCTTCCAGGCAGATATGGGTTACTACAAAATCTAAATACTTCACCTGGTGTCTCTTACCCAGTTTATGTTTTGTGCTAAAGCAGGAGCTTCTTTTCAGAACTGTTTTCCCTGACATTTTTAATCTAATCTAAGCCAGCTATTCAGTGTTAACCTTTTGTGTTCACAGCCCAACCTTTATAGCAAGAAAACAAAGCCCACAGTTAATATTTGCAGGATGAGAACTTGCTACCAAAGTCAAGTTGATGCTCACAGTTGTTTAAAGACATTAATTCAGTCCCTGCTCCTCCTGAGCTAGTTTTGGGTACAGACTGCCCAAAAAATTGAACCAGTGATCAGTTCAGGGCTTCTTGGTTTGTGGGAGTCTGGAATGACAGTGGTATTTTAGGATATTGATTAAAAATCAGGCCCTTGCATCTCAGTTTGGGTGCAGTGAACATCTGCTTTGATAAACTTAGCCTGTTATCTTTATTCTAAGTGAGGTGTATATTTAGTTGTGATTTGTTAGTCAGTGCTCATGAGGAGCTTTACAGCTGCTGTGGAAAAGATTTTCCATAAATGCAAAGTCTTACTCATGTCATTGTTTTGAAAATTAGCCATACGTCCACTTTTAGGTGCAGTTTAACATTCACGTCATGAGATTCTCCTAATAGCAAAGAAATTTGTTTTTCAGAGTTATCCCTGTAGCTCCAGCTTATTCTTGCTGCTGCTGAAGTTCACAAAACTGATGATTATTAAATTAATCATGATTATTTCTCTCTTTCATCTTCAAAGTTTGCTCCAAACAATGATCCTCGTAGAGGAGTTTTTTAAATGTTACTTTGCTAACTTGTTTATTAAAGAAGAAGGGATGGTTAGAGTTTACAGGTCTGAGTATTGCAGGCACGGGGTTGAGTTCTGCCACCTGGAGCCATTGAGGACTTCATTTGAGGGAGCTTTTTAAAACAAAACTTGGATTTCTGTGGTGGGGATCACCCCTGTGCTCTGAGCTCTGCTCCAGGCCATTCCAGCAGCAGCCTTATCATGGAATGCCCTTCAAATGCCTGCACTCAGGAATAGCTGCTTGGCTTCCAGCACAGCCACATGTTCGTGTGCGTGCCCAGGGCCGGGAAGGCACCATTTTCAATAAACACACCTATATTTACAAATTATTTCTTATTGCTGAAGGTCATCTCAGCTGCAGTTGTTGTTTCTCTGCTGTGAAATACTTTCCCTCTCTTCCATCCTGCTCCCATGGGCAGAACCAGGTCATTATGTTCTTTTCAGACTGAAAGGTGAATTGTTGTAAAAAACTGCTTTTGTGTAATACTGGTGTGTCCAGTGGGATATTTTTCCCAAAGGATATTGAGATTTTCTTCCCGTCTTTTTCGTCCTGGGAGAAAGCTTTGGGCTGAAGATGTCTTCTGCATCTCCAAGTCAGTAATTAAGGGTGAAAAGTTGACATCTGAGGCAGGAAAAGGCTGACATTTCCAGCTTATAAGTAAATATATGTGGTATAAATACCACATTTAATATTTTAGTATTGCAGGAGAAGCTTGTGACAGAATTAATTTTCTTCACAGTGGCTACTATGGGGCTGTCAAAAAAAGGCAAAGTGAAGGAAGTGATCTTAGGAGAAAGAAGCAAAAACATTTGAGCTTGTCAGGCATTGTAGAGGATCAGTTAAATGCTTCAGATTCCTTGTCCTGGTCATCTGGAAAAGAAGAACAATTCCTTTAACACATCGCTTAAAAAACCACAGTTATCACTTGGTTTGTGTGCTCTGATGTAAAGGGAGGTGATACTATTTTGAAAGTGTACTTGGAGAAGCTGAATAAAGATTAGATAAGAAAAGACAGTGAAATCCTTGTGTTTCGAGGCAAGGGAAACGTGGATGTTGTACAGAGAGCCTGGATCTGGGTCCCTACATGATGCAGTTGCCAGAATCTGGAAATGAAATATATCCTGGCTGGTTGTTTCCTACCACTCATCTTTATTCCCAAATTAGTCTTTCGTGCTATTTTTCCTCTTGAAAGACATTTCACTTTTCCTTTTGTAGAGCTGTCTTTAAGCAGCACAGGAACATATGGCAGTTCCTTTCCCTTTTACACTGTTTTCCTTCTGCACGTTTTGTTTTGCTCTTTTTCACTCCTGACTGTTTACACCAGGGCAGAGCCATCCTTTGGCAAAGACAGTGGGTTAAAAAGAGGATAAATAGGCAGCAAAAGCAACCCTTGCACAGGGAATAACTATGGATAATGTGTGGTTAACTGTATCTTGTGGAAGGATAAATCCCCGTGGGGAATGAGCCGCCTTTGCCTTGCTGGGGAGAGACTCAGTGGGAAGTTTTAGCAATATGTAACTGTGTGTTGTGATACTATAATTCACATTAAACTCGTGGCTGCCTTCCTTGCCTGGTGGGAATTGCAGAGGCTCAGTGCCGTGTCCTTGTTCCCTGCAGGGGGCTGGGCTCCTCGGCGCACAGAGCCCGCGAGGACAGCTGGTTAAAATCCCTCTTCGTGCGCAAAGTCGATCCCAGGAAAGACGCCCACTCCAACCTCCTGGCCAAAAGAGAGACCAGCAGTCTGTACAAACTCCAGTGTGAGTGATGGCTTTGTGCTCAGCAGCACCATTCCTCCCCTGTGTCCCTGCCTGACTCACAGCCCCGTTGTTGTTGTTGTTGTTGCAGTTCACAATGTCAAACCTGAATGTCTAGAGGCCTACAATAAGCTCTGGTAAGTGTGTGAGTTCTCTTTTCACCTTTTAGGCATTGTTGGTTTGATCTGTAAATTGGCAAATATCGTACTTATGTAGAGGGGAGGTGACAAAATCCTGGGGTTTTAGGATTTGGTATTAAATAGATGCTGTGAAAGCAAAAAATCCTATACTCAGTTCACCCCACTTCCCTCTTGGAGCTGTCATTTCTTAAGCTGCAGTTGAGGATGACTCCTGTTGTGAGAGCTTTGGTGACATTTGTTGGAGCAGCTCTCCCCCTTCCCTTAGTGGTCTTAAAGTTCCTGATGCATGCAGGGAAAGTTGGAATGTTGGCATTCCCACTGCAGCTTCCAGGTTGAGGATGGGTTTTGTCTGCAGTCTGGAAGGAAAGAGAGATCTCTGGTAAATAAAACTACACCAGTGTTAAACTCAAGTAGAACTTTGAGATGTTAAAAACCCAGGGGGTGATTCCTCTCAGCACATTTATATCCCTCTGCACAACTCCTGTTGCTGAGCTACTCCTAAGGAGTTACACAAACCCTTGGATGGGATCTCTGCTTTGGGGTGATTCCCTCCAAAGGGAGCAGTACCGTGACAGCTTTCCCAAAAAGTTCCAGCTTTAGGACATGTAGGAGTTCATCCAGTTTGAAATTGACTGCTTTAAGGGTGAAAATGCAGAAATATTACTTCTTTTCTGCCTCCACAATCCCCCCTCTGGAGCCCTGAAAGAACTGTGTGTTTAAATTTGGGGATGGAGGGGGCCTCGCACCCAGCAGTGCTTTTCTCACTGGCAGTGCCCAACTTGGCCAGTGAAATAAAACATTCTCAGCATAACAACACCCTTTTGCAACCAGCTTTGAAGTGTGAGCACAGCAGCTGGGCTGGAGGGATGGGAAGAAGTCCCAGCTCCCAGTTCATGTCCTCAGCTGTTACTGGGTGGATGCACAGCTCATCTGTCACCTCTGTCCCTTCTTGTGTTGGGCTGGATAACCCAGAACTGTTTTCCCTGCTGTACAAGCATAAAAAGCCACTAGAATAACATTCAATCAAGGTATTTTTAGCTTTTTTTTTGTTTAAAAAATAGATACACAGTAAAGGACAATTAGCATTCAGCCAGCTTGCTGTTTAAAAGCTGAATATAAACATGTCCAATTATGCAAGACAGGGAACCACTTCTGTGCAGTATTTCATGAGCGGCCTAAATGTTGAGTGAGAGCAGAGATTTCTGTTTTCAAGGAAAGAGACAAACAGCAAAGAAAGAAACTGCTGACAGCAGTCAGATGAAATATGTGTGGTTGGATTGATTCTTTCCAAAGCAGATTGAAGTGTTTCAGGGAAGGAGACAACTTGAGTAAAGTAATAAACAAAATTAAGCCTCTCTGCCCTCCTGCCTCTCCCTAAATAAAAAAAAGAACAGGTTAATTCTGTATCAAATCAGAATGAGGATTAGTCATTAGGTATTAATAAATAATGTAATGAGGACAATTACAAGAGTATTTAATGAATCACTGGGCTTAAGGAGCCCTTCTGAAGAATTAGGGACAGGGTTTTTTAAAGGTGTTCTGTGGGCATTTTTTCTCTAATTTGCAACAATACATGGTAGAATTATGCAATAATTTACCATTCCTTTTCAAAGCTGCCTTTCCAGGATCTCATTCTGCTCTGCAAAAATGAACTGATGGTGAAACATCCTTGAGAATGTCCTTGGAGAGTCATTTTATAATATTATTTACACTGGCTAGTGAGAAAATGTCGAGGTACAAATTGGTAATGAGATTTGCTCAAGGTTGTCAAGAGGAAAACTCATCTCTAATGACTCCCAGCCCCAGCCCAGCCTACTTTTTATTACTTGATACTGTGCAGAGACTCGTTGCCCGTGAGCCAAACTGAGTAAGAAGGGTAATTATTCAGGGAAAAATATAAAAGGCAGAGTTCAACCACACTAATTGACTTATTCATCAAGGCACAGTGCAGGGAAAGCTGTCTTGGCCAAGTCAGAAATCAGCAAAACTTAATTTCCCCGTGCTAATGTGGGCCACTTCTAAAGTCTGAAAGAGTGTTAGAAATCTTGGGAAGAGTCAGACAGAAATTTTGTGTTGGAGGTATTTTTAAGGCAGTTTCACTGTTCATTAGTGGGTAAGTTGCCTCAAAGTAAGAGCACTGTCTGAAATGAAAAAGCAATGCTCTGAGGTACAGCCATTATTTTATTTATCAAATTAGTTTTATTCATTCAGCTCAGCAAGTGTAACTGGTTTAGAAGAGCGTGCTTTCTTATTTCTGTGCATTCTCCCCCCATTGAGGGGAGCTTTTCCTCAAGCGAAGAAAAGCTTTTCCTCAAGCAAATCACCCATGTAAGCTGAATTTGCTGTGAGATATCCTGATATTTGTTTTCCTGATGTGTTGGATAACCTTTTAGATAGACATAATTATTTAGATAAACCTAATTGACTGCATCCAAAGAATCCTTTGTTAAAGATTCTAAAAAAATGGTAACACTCACCTGAATTCTCCATGGGGATGTAACCACCTTCCCCCTGCATAGCAGAATTTGATATTTCAGCTTTCTCCTGTGCAAAATAAACCTTGTGAATGTTCCTAGCATGATGCTGTGTTATTCATATATCGACTGTGGCCTCCCTAAAGGCAATGCAACCCAGTGTCTGTGTTCCTTGTTTTCAAGTCAAGAGGTGCTGCCAAAGATTCATGAAGAAAAACACTACCCTTGTGCTCTGGTGGGGACTTGGAACACGTGGTACGGAGAGCAAGATCAGGCTGGTAGGAGATAGAAGTACAACCCAATGTAAACCCATGTGCTTGGCAGGTTTCTTCTTTTAAATCATCTCTGTTGACACTCAAAGCCTGTGGCAATGTGTCCAGTGAGGGGGTGTGTGCATCACTTCTGAGCTGTTTTAAATGTGCAGTGCTTGCTTTTGTCGTGCTGGGTTGGACAGCAAAGCGTTCATTCCTTCAGTTTTGTCTCGTTTTTAATATATTTTCATGTTTTCCAGGTGGTGATGGTTGTTAAAATTAACGTGTTTTGGGGGAATGCTTGTTAAATATAGTCCTGTGGGCACAGTTCCTGAATATTTTAGGGTAACTCTTGCAAAGCCAGAGTTTATCCCTCCTTGGGCAGTATAAAAGCTTTGCTCAGCCTTTCAGAGTGTAATTGCTGTATGATAATGAAAGGCAAATCATCCCAACCCATCTGCATTGTAAACTTAACATTAAATTTTATTGGGGGAAAGTAAAAATATTTCTGTTCGTGTTCATACAAGGATACTGCCTAACTATGAAAACAAACTGGAACTAGGCATGACTGAAGAGCTGCTACAGAGGTAACTCCAAAGAGCCCAGTGTAGAGAGAAAACCTGAAAAATGCCCTGGGAATTGGAAGGAATGGGAAGCCACAGATCCAAATCCACAGAGGTTCTGTTAGAGCTGTGCCAGGATCGGTGCTGTTGCTTCCTAATTAAAAAATAAACATTAATTCTCCTTGCACTGCCAGCATATTGCAATATTGACACTGAACAAATGCAGAGAATTAACAGCAGATAAACCAAACAATGTCTGAGAGCCAGCCCTGCAAGCTGAAGGGGAATTGGGAAATGGGGACAATGAACTGGGAATTCCTTAGGCAGGTCTCAGTGGCTGCTTTTGTAACAGATTAACACAGGCTGGATCTGTCACTGCCTCCCCAGCCTGCCTTGGAAATGTTCTTGCAGCACTGGAATAAAGCAGATTTTGGGGTTTGACTTGTTCAGTGCTGGGTTAATATCAGATGGATCCATCAAATCTGCCCTGGGGGTGAGGCAGCAGAAGCAGGAGGATAAATCTGCTCTCACAGGGAAGTGCCTCCCATCAGCGTTGTTTGCTCTCTTGGAAAAGGCACAGAGCTGCTTAAGAGGGGAGAAAATAGTTTTTTATTACTCTGTGAGGTGAAATTATTGCCTTGCTGTACTAAATGTTTGTAAATACATCTTTCTGTGATTTATTAAAGGGGCTTATTCTGATTTTTTTAAAGAGGGAATGCTTTGAAAAAAATTTAGATACAAACATAGATACATGTCCTGAAATTGTTTTTATGGGGGAAATCCTAGCAAATGTTCAATTTTCTTCTGCTTTTATTAATGTTGAGCTCAGAAATAACATTTGCATCGTTTTTCATGTCCTACAGAAAGTGTCTTGCTTTTGTGCTGGAGTAATTTACTGAACTGAAAATCTGCCCCTCCACTGCTCTTAGATGAAATTGGTATAAAGCACGTTTTTGGAACTCAGTCATCCTCTTCAACTGAATCTTAATTTCAATAACAGTCATGTCAAGTCATCACATCTTACTAGCATGGCAACAAACGGTCCTTTCAGAAATTTCCCTGTTACCCTCAGAGTAAATTGCAAAATTTTCCAAGAGAACCCCTTTCAAAAAGCAGATGATTCCATTATCCTTAAATTATCCCAATGTGTAGTGCTTTCATTAATGAGAACCTATTTTCAAACCTGCTGCCTGGTTTCTATTTTTGTATAATTCTGTAGTGTGAAGAGCATTTTATAGTGTGATTTTTCTGTAAGATTTACCACTGGTCTGGGACGTCCCTTGAAAAAGTTGAATTTTCTCTGTTTCAGTGCATTTGTGGAGATATGAGGGAGGTTACCCAGCTCTCAATGAGGTCATGAGCAAACTTCGTCAAAATAAGGTAAAAAACACCGATTTTGTTACTCAGAAGAGAGCAAAGAACAGGCAGAGCAGAAAAAAAAAAGCAGATTTAGATACTTAAGTGTCTCATCCCTTTCTGTACAAGCCCAGAAACCTCTTTGAGAAAGGATTTATTGTCACATTCACATTTAATTCCTGAATACTTCATGTGGAAATCCTTGGAATTCTCAGATTCACCAGAGAGAATCCAGATTCCTTTCAGGATTTCACTGTCCCACAACCCTGATAGCATTAAAAAAACCCCAACCTAAGCCCCCATATGCTGTGCTGCTGTTTTCTGTTGAAGAATTTGACCCATTTCCCACATTATTTTTTAGGAATTCACAGAATTCCGTAAGGAAAGGGGTAACATGCTCCTCTCCCGTAAGAACCAGCTCCTGCTGGAGTTCAGCTTCTGGAATGAACCTGTTCCCAGAGATGGCCCTAATATTTATGAACTGAGATCCTATCAACTCAGAGTAAGTTCAGATGTTATTTTTTAATTATTTTTGAAGCTCTGTGCTGTCCTAAAGCATTCAGGGGGTGTTTATGGCAAACAGAGCTTGCCTGAAAAATCTGCTTCTTATCAAAGCTGATTTCTGAGTCAGTGCTGCTCCCAAAGTGTGGGGTCTGAAGGGAAGGCAGGCTCCAGCAAGATCCTGATGTCTGCAGGGCTGAAACCCTGTGGTTGCTTTGAGGGATGCTTCAGAGATGACTAAGAGGTGGTAAACAGAGCAAGTAGAGATTATTTTAATGTTCTTATCACTCAGAGGGAGGGATTGTGTTAATACAGGGTGGTTTCCATACAGAAACAGTGTGAAAATTGTGTATATATTTATATATTTAACTGCAGTTTTAACAGTGTGTGTTGTTTTTGCAGCCTGGAACAATGATTGAGTGGGGCAATTACTGGTGAGTGTTGCCTTCAGCCCTGGGTGCTCCTGCTTGAGAGGTGCAGGTGTAGAAAAAGCAGGGTGGTCCCAAAGCCACCAAATCCCCCAGTTAAGGGGCTGCTGCTGCACTTGCAGCACTGCTCAGACAGTCCTGTGACCCTTTGGGGAAAGAAAAAGGAATTTTGGGCACAAACAACACTCTGTGGTTTGGCTTTGCTTCCCTGAACCCTTTTAGTTTGCTGCAAAAAACATGGATTTTCAGCAGAAAGCTGCTTGGGAAGCTTTCTGCTGAAAACTCCCAGAGGCAGTTCCTCTGGGAGGCTTGGTTTGTCTTTCACAACACCACTTTGAGCTTAAATCTTGGCTCTTCAAGCTTTAAAAGTCAAGTTGCTTCTCGAAAAGCTGCTGAGGAGCACATTTGTATTTTAATATATAGGTTAGAAGTATTTGAGGGAGTTTTGTATTGATTCTATGCTTCTGATTTTGTCTTCTTTTTAACCAGTGTGAGCTTATTTCAATTTATACTCACTGTGCTTGCAATTCTAGTGGTTGATAGTTAAACAGTTTGGAGCATTTTCAGTTATTTGGACAAAGGTGAGGACTTAAGATTTTCAGATTTGTCATTGATATATTTTTTTCAATTACAGTCATTTGAACAAATGGAATTTAGAATTTTTTATGAAATAGGCACATCTCTACTGGTAAAAAAACTGTTTTATAAGATCCAGCAAGAGAAATATTTATCTTATTGATGCAAAGATCCACATGAATAAAAAGTTGTATTCCACTACCACAAAATGTGAGGAAAATTAATGTGGCAAAGCTGATATGACTAAAACTTGAGGATTTAGTTACAAAACCTGCTATAAAAAGGCCACTTTACACTGTTCCAGCAATTATCTTGGTCCTGAATCTGGTTGAAAAATATTAATGCCAAGTTTAGTGAAAATGTAGCCTCCAATTTTAATGGATCCTAACAAGACAAGAGGTAAATCTTAATTACTTAGTGCTGAAAATGAGCGTGCTGCAGATTTTTTCTTACTTTTAACTGCTGACATGGGCAGCAAATGCAGTTTAACATTCCAGCTTCCCTTCCACTCTGTTTTCCCTTCAATTTTCCCTGATTTCCTCCCCAGTTGTGCAGGTTCTGATGTCTCTTTGCTCCTCTGCAGGGCTCGTGCAATTCGGTTCCGACAGGACAGTAATGAAGCAGTTGGGGGATTTTTCTCCCAGATTGGACAGCTCTACATGGTCCATCACCTTTGGGGTAAATTCCTGTTCTTTTCTGCCTTTTTCCTGCTTTTTTCTTGCACTGACTCAGCCCAGTCACCTTGCCCAGGAGGAAATATTTTTACAGAAGGCAAAGGAGATGTCTTAGAAGTTGGGGTTTATTTTTTTTTTTAATGTTCCTAATTTTTTGATTTCTTAATTTGTTGATTTTTAAAATTTTTTGTGTAGGCAAATTTATTCTTCACCAAACAAGAATTGAACATTTCACATTTTCTTTTGTTTCTACCACAGTTTCTCCTGTCCCTTTCTCTTTGTTTGCTCTCAGTCCCACAACCATGACCCAGCCATCCCAATTCATGCTGAAATCAGGTTTTTACAGTTCCATTTCAAGCCTCACATTTACCACAGCTGCAGAAAGGAAAGTCAGGCTTTTATTTCCATTCCTGCACGGAGGTGTTTTGGTTTTCTCTGCACATTCATGTTCATAAACACACAGCTGCTTTCACACCTTAGGATTGTTTCAGCTTGAAAAATGATAATTTGTTAGAAATCCCTCAGTTTTTTCTTCATATCCCAACAATTCAGAATATTATGTAGAGCTGTACCCCTGCATTATCTTACCTGTGTCCAGGAATTCTCTCTCTTGCCCAGCTCCTTCTGTTTGTGCTGCTCTGGGAGCTTTTCCTTCTGGCAGAGAAACTCCTGCTTCTCTTCCTTCCCACTGTTCCTGATTCCTCCTTGGAATGCTTTTAAGGGATCTGTTCCTGTTCAGAAGGAAAAGGAGTCACTTTGTGCTTGTTTTCCCAGCTTACAAAGACCTGCAGACCAGGGAAGATATAAGGAATGCAGCATGGCATAAACCTGGCTGGGATGAACTGGTCTATTACACAGGTAACCCATTAACTCCTCTGGAATGCTGGGGGCAGACTTTGGGCTGTGCCATCCTCTCTGCTCCTCAGCACATCCCACTGGGAGAAAAAGTTCTTTATCTCAAGGGGAATCGTGTCTGTGTGTCAGTTTTAATTCTGTGAGGGCGCAGAGGGACATTGCACTGAGCTGTAAAGTGAATTTTGCAGCTGGTTGTACTTGGAAAAGTTGCCCAAGTGCTAAGAAATTGCTGCATTAATATTAAATTTTTATAGCAGCACTTCTGTGGAAGAATGGATTTATATAAATGCTTGTCCAAAGATTTAGGGAGCCAAGAGTGAAATTTACCTTTATATTAAATGATTATTTCGAATATTTCATTAAATACAGGAGCCTTGTTAAATGCATTGCTGGGAAAAGGGAATTTAGACTGGAACTAAAAGCCAAGAGATCTTTGAGATCAAAGAAAGCTGTCATAACAAAACTCCCAGAAGTGTGCCAAGAATGTCAGGTTTGGGTTCCATAGGGCACATTTCAAAGCAAGTTACACCAGAAAAATGTAGGATCACTTCCATTTTGGTGAGAAGAATGGAAATATTTGTCTTTAAACGAGCAGAGAGATGATATTAAAGTCATTTATTCCCAAAACTATCGTGCTACAGGGGTGATTACTGAATGTGCTGAACTCTGACAGCGAAATTAAACCCTCTCTCCATTTTTTTCAGTGCCCCTTATTCAGGAGATGGAGTCCAGAATCATGATACCCTTGAAGATTTCTCCACTTCAGTAAAGTCACTGATTTTCTTGTGCCTACATAGATAAAGTGACAAGTATTTGTCTTAATTTATGGTATACACTGTATATCATAGTCTGAAATATAAAAGTACTGTATTGAGCTTATAAAAGAGACCTCTTTTCTTCAGAACTCATGACCTTCTGCTCTGAGGGGGGAAAAAAACCAATACAAGACTGTGATTAAAAGGTTGGTGAATTGAAAACAAGTCCAAATCTGTGGGACAGCTCCCCAGGTAATGTGTGGCCCACAGGATTTCAAATCTCCTGCCACACAGGGCACTGCCCAGAGCTCAGTAACAGCATTGCTGTGAGACATTTTTAATGGCTGCAGCTTTGAAAAACAAACAAAAAATGGGGGTGAAATGAGAAGCTCTGGAGAAACGAGAATTTCATTTCAAACTGCGAAACGAGAAGCTCTGGGGTTGCTGTGAAATAACCCCTGGCTGTGGTGGAGCAGGCCTGAAATGAGCAAGTGTCTGTTTGCAGTCATTAATTGGGGATAATCCTGTGTGGCAGGGGATGGGTTATGGACAGAAAGGGGCATTTTTAGGATCTCTGAGCACACATTTGTGTGTTACCTCCCCTGGAGTTAACCCCACGCAGGGTGAGCCACGCTTTCCCCACAGACACTGCCAAGACCTGGTTGGCTGCACACCCTGCAGGGAATCAATTCACTCCAAAGCATTTCCCTCCCCAAACAGCTCTGAAAATCTGGGAAAAGGGGTTGAATTTAATAAGCAGTGCTGATTCAGACTTGGAGGGGGGTCACTCCCCCTGTGGCCGCGTTGGTGTGTGAAGCTGGCGCATGTGGGGTCAGTGGGATTGGCATTTCTGTGTACCATGGTGTCCAGTTCTGTTTTGGTTTCACTTTTAGACTAGAATGTATCCACACTTTTTGGTGTCTGCAACGATGTGAACATCCTGTAAGTGACAGTAATATTCTCTCTCTCTCTCTCTCAAGTGGCTCCAAGAATCAGTGTAACATACTGAATGTACAAATCAGTTCTGAATGTCCAGTTTGTACATTTCAAGAAGTTTTCAGGAAGAACATATCAGTCAATAAAATCCTTTTAATTTTCACTTCTTGCTGGCACCTCCTATGTATTGCACCACTTGTGTTTTCTCTCCTCTTGCAATGTTTAGTGTGGAAAATTTAGAATATTTCAGTTTAATTAACCAATATCACTGCTCTGGCTCAGGGACAGCATTTCCCATGTTCTGCTCTCCTTCTCCAAAGGGAATTTACAATCTCTTCATCCCATCCCATTTTGCTGAGCGTTCTAGAGGTCCTGAGTGCTGTGGTGATAAATAACAAAACACTTTTCCTTTTGATTTTTCTCCACAAATCGTGCTCTGTTTTTCAGGTGTGGTTTCTGCTTTCATGAAATACACTGTACTCGTGCCTCCCCTTGAATTTCCTCTTGAACAAAGTCAATATTTGATCTGGTTCTTGTCTGGGTTTATATTTTCCTCCTGTTGTCAAGGGATGATGGGATTTTACTGAGTCAAATTCTGTTAAAGTTGCTCAGTGAGCCGAGGAAATCATTTGAGCTGATCTTTCTCACAAATCAGCCCTGAGCAGTGAGATCACTCGGGGCTCCCATTTTTCCAGACTTTTGGGGCCACTCTTCAGCTGCAAAAGGAAAAAAGGGATGCCAATATCAGCTTCCAGTCACTGTTATCTCTCCCAGCATCCTCCCAGATTTCTTTTCCCTGGAGAATTGTCCTTGTAACTCAGACCCAGCGATCTCAGCCGGAGACAAACAGCAAAAAGCATTTTTGGAGCTACAGGATTTTGTGTGTTCTGATGCAATCCATGGTTTTTACCTTCATCAGGAATTAAATTCTGCCTGGCACAGCTCTTGTTGTTCAAAGGCCACGAAGTTTTGCCTGAATGAGAAATCAGAGGAATAACTGAGTGTGCTGTGGGGTGGCATCACAGAGTGCAGGTCCCTCACCCACTGCCAGGCTCTGAATTCCCCCTGGAGCTGCCCTGATGTGTTGTGGATGTTCCTCCCCTCATTCTGAGCTTCCTGCTCGTGCTCTGGCTGCCTTCAGGGTTAATTCCTGCTATTTTACCTGCAGATTAAAACAGTTCCTGTTATTTTCCATACAGATAACACTGTAAACTCAACTGTAAATGGGTAATGCCAAGCTTTCCTGGCTTCCTTTTGCCTGAGCTTGGCTTTCTCTGGTTCTGTGAACCACTGTTGGGATTTTCCCTCTTAATTCCATGGCTGAGTCTTAAGTTTTCCTTGGACAAGCAAATCCTCAGCATTTCTTAGAGCAGAACTGCTGGAGTTCAGAACTGAAGGGTTGAAAAGTGGGGGACAATGCCTGGAAGGGCCTCTGGAAACTCCCAATTCTTGTTCTGCTCCAACAACACAATTAAAACTCGGGTTTAGTTATCCTGGAGAAGGCTGCAAACTGTCCCTCATGCAAATCTATAATTTAAAGCAATCCTGCCTCATTGAATAATGACATTAAAAGGCTTGATATGAAGGCTTGTGCCTCCTTCCCCAGCCCACCTGGAGACCAGCTCCTCCCTGTCTGACCTGTGCTGCTCCCCGGACTTTGCCCTGCTGTGCTGGGATGTGTTCAGGCAAATCTGTAACGCTGAAACTTTCCTCACCCTGCTTTATTCCCTGCTGGGTTTTTTCCACTATTTCACAGACAAAACAGCTGAGCCTCTCACTGAGCTCAGCAATCCTTCTGCTACCTCCTGGGCTAGAGGTCAGCCTTGATATTTGCCCAGTGGAAGGGGAGGGGGGGGGATTTTTTTTTCCAAGCCAGTCCGACCTAAAGAGCTGTTGTGAAATCCCTGGCACGGCCCCACAGTTTCCATAGTGCCCCGACTGGCAGAAGCTCCTGCTGTGAATGTTAACATCCCTTCCAGGGCTCCTGGCTGGGGCACTGGGGGAATTTCAGAGCCCTGAGCCATGTCCCAGTGCCTGGAGCTCCAGCTGATCAGCTCCATGTCAGATTTATTTCCTTCGTGGCCTTTTCATTCCATAAAAAACCAACAAACAAACTCCTTCACTTCAGAACTGTGGGATTGCACAGGGACACGGTGGGAGCAGAAGGATTTCAGACTTGCCTTGCTCATGCAGCCTTGCCTGAACAAAAGCAGGATTGTCCAGGAGCTGCCCTGGGAGCTGGCTGGGACTTCTCTCAGGAAGAATTTCAAAGAGCCCATCTTTAATACTCCCAGAAGTTCTGGGGAGCGCTGCCAGCCATTGTCTGCCTCGGCTTTTGTGGGGTTTGCTGAACTCTGACAGATCCTCTGTGGCTCTTACATGTCTGCCTTGCTCCAAAAAGCATCACAAGTTTGGTTCTGGATTTGTTTTCTGGTTCTGGGTTTGTTTTCTTTTAACCCTTCTACTTCTCTACTATTGAATGCTGTTGAACCTTCAAGCCAAAAACATTTGACAGCATCACCAAGAGCTGCACCCCTCGCTCTGGGCTGTGTTAACTCCTCTTTCCCCCATATCCTCTCCAATGGTGCCACAGAATGAACAAATCCAACGTTTGCTTTAATTGTTGGTGATGCTTTAACAGTTGGGCAGCAGCTGTCTCATCGCACCTTAATTTAATCATAATAAATGAAGCTAATTTAGTGTTAATTGTGAAAAGCAAGTGATTATTATGAGACAATGTGAAATTTGGGAAGGTAGGGGCATCACTTGTTTCTGTTCCACCCAGAAATATGTGGTGGGGTGAAAGAGAATTGCCACACTTCAGTTTCTGGAAAAATACTGGGACTCTTTGTAAGAAGATAAAAACTTCTGCAGATATTTTTTTTCCAGCACAAATCATGTCACATTTACCCATCTTTCCCCTGTGTGTTGTGGGGATGGAAGGAAGTGGAAGGTGTGATGTATTTTAACATTGGTAAAGATTTTCACATCCTCACAGGTGAGATTCTTACGAGTCAGGGAACTAAAAGTCCCACGGTGTGAAAAACACACTCAGGAGAGGTGTCAGCATTTACCAGGTGTGTTCTCTTGGATCAGACACTAAAGGGACTTCTTAAAAAACCAGGATCCATCAGCTGGAGCTCAGAGGAATTCTTAGAACAGGTCTGGCTTAACTCTAGCAGAGTTTAAGGGTGGTTAATCCATGTTGGAGTTGAAGTTTGCCAGAATTTCTTTTAAAGGTTGATGAATTTGCTCCTGTCCAGTTACAGCTGATGGGAGTGGGTTGGTAAATAAACAAAACAGTTCCACAAACAGTGGGACCACCTCGCAAAATCACCAGTTTGGAGTTTGATTGGAATGTTTTAATGAAGGGTGGGAACCACTCTATCCCTCACCTGAAGATGTTTCTTGGACAGGGATGAACGTTGGATCTGTCTCAGATCTCCATGCAACTCCTGTCCCAGACAGCTTGAGTAACTGATGTTGAGTAACAGATGGCAGCTCAGGTTCTCTGTAGCCATAAGTTAATGAAATCAGAAATATTTAGTGATGTTTTCCACCTGTGCACTGATTAACCTGCTCCTGAGATTCTGTGCAGTGAAAGGTACTTGCCAAACTGTTCCGCTTTTAGCCTGAATTATTTATTATTATTATTATTATTATTATTAAGGTAAAGTTCTTGTTTGTGGCCCTGTTTTTCTTTTGCCACCCGAAATAAATAGAGGCATTACTGATGAAACAACAGATGTGCAGTATTGACCAGGAGATAATCCATTAAGATATTTTTAATTTATTATTTTCTATGTTTGGTCTTCACTTGGAAGTAAATAATCAATTTCCTTCTTCCACCATGGCAAAGCTGTATAAAAAATCGGAACCATTTTCATTACAACAAATTTGAGTAGAACGGTGCCATTTGCCACACGAGCCAGAGTGGAAGGTCCCCAAATGCCAGAATCATTAAAAACTCCAGCTCACAAGTTTGCAAACAAATAAATGTTTAATGGCATTGAATAATGGATTTACAGGTGTTAAATAGATTATTTTACACGAGGATTTATCGCTCCTCCAGTTCCTTTAGCAATTCATCGAAGTGGGTGATGTACCATTTTGCTTTCTCCTTTACTTGCTTTCTGACTACGTTGCCTCCAAATCCAATGAAGCAATCCTGGAAAAACACAAGGAATGGCCACATTGATTATTGCAGACCCATGGAGCTTCTCAGTAATTAAGTTTGTTTTAAAGATTGGATTTTAAAATCACATCGTTCCTCCCTGCCCTGTTTTCCTTTGCATGTTCATTTTTCAGATTTAGTAACGATTAATTCTGCAGCTCTTTGGTTATTGGAGTTTTTCTCAATGCCTTGTGGCTTCCAGATTGTTCAGATCTGAGATGTTACTGAAAATCTGATGTAAATGTGATGCAATTCCATTCAAGAGCAAGTAAACATTGGATCATGCACGAGCATCCCACAATTACCCCTCTGCTGTTTATCTTACCTCTGTTTACCTCATCTGAGAGATACCAAAAGCAAACATTAACCCTGTCCTCAATTATTAACCAGAGCAATCATCATTTCTACATCTCACAAAACCCCCTGCAGTGAAAGTGCAGGGTTTAAAATTTCCACTGCAGCTTTTTTTTTTTTTCCCTTGAGATGGGAAGCATTAAACAAATCCTGAGCTGCTTTGGGGTATTTGGGGGACTTTTGTGTGGGGAAAGGAGCTGAAGGGGAGATGGAATTAAAATCCCTCCCCTGGGAGATTTATAAAAGTTGTCTTTCTGTTAATTTTTTTATTAAAGAATCCAAACCTCACTCTTCTTTTTCCCCAAAGGATTTGCTCAGAAGGAATTCAGGATTTCTGTGATACTCACTCCAGGGGGGCAGGCTTCCATGTCTGTAGCTCCATCTCCAATCATAACCACTTTCTTGAAATGGAACTGTTCTTTCAGATGAGTGATAACCTTTCCTTTCCCCCCTGATTCAGCTGTTGGTTGTGTTTCATCAAATCCTGCATATTCTCCTAGAAAACAATGGAAAGACAAGTTGGAAATACAGATATTTTCTTGTAAATGAAGGAAGATCTCTGCCTGTGCTCTTGACTTCATTGCATGCAGTCCTGTCAACCTCACAGTAGCAGCATCCCCAGTAAATAATTCCAAGGTATGTTTAAGACTGGGATTTTACCCAAGTCTTCAGTGGGGAGATTTTCAAAGAAAAATAGAGAAATTTTCAGAGAAAAACAGAAACCTGTCTGGGCAGTGCTACCAATCCATTACCAGCCACTCTGGTGTGAACATCCCAAAAGCAGCATCCAGGATGATGCAGAGACAGTGCAGGAAACCCTGAGTAAGGAACAACCTCAGTAACTACAGCTCTGCCTGGGCACTCCAGCTTAAAATCCAGAGCAAAAAAAGCCACTGAAAGGGAGGTTTGTGAGAGCAGCTCAGTGTAAGGAACTCTTTTAACTCCAAGGACCGGGAGAAAATGAAACTCTGCTCTCAGCAGCTGTAACAAGTTTTACCTTTGGCACAGCTTGCAATTAAAAAGTAACTGCAGCTCTATTTCTTACATTGAAAATTACCTGAGCTGCTTTTTCTTAAGGTTTTGTAATTTTCCTGCTTGGAGTTAGCTGGATTAATAACAGGACAGTGTCTTCAGCCCAATATCTGACAGCTGGAACCAAAAAAGTGCCATTAATTAGCAGAGAAAGGAGATTTGGAGGGACTCTCACCATTGAAATAAAACTTGAGCCTGTTGGCAAAGACGTTTGCTGTGGGAATGTTCAGCTGCAAGGCCACGTGTTCCACAATGCTCTGAAACCCCCCAGAGACCAAGAACACCTGAACCCCTCGTTGGTGGAGTCTGCTCACCAGCTCCCTGAGAAGAGAGAGCACAAAGGTCAAATAAACCCTTCCTAAACCAGGCTTTGTGCTGTTGCAGCTTAGTTTGGATGTGTGCTGCTTTCCAGCTCCATCCGTCCCTGCTGCCCAAAGCTTTTCCTTCTTTGCCTTTGTTTGTGCACACACCTGGCTGGAAAGAGCTGGACAAAACCAGCATTCAATTCCTCAAAAATAAGCACTCCCTAAAAATGTTTTCTTTCCACTTCTGCATTAGTTCCCTTGAACAAGTGAGAGCAGATCCAGTTCAGACTTTTTTTCTGCAGTAAAACAACAGCAAGAAAATGAATCTGGAACGCAGCAAAAAGCAGGGAATGTGAGATGAAGCCTCTGCTCCAAAATTCAAAGTGGGCTGAAAAGTGCAAAGTACAAATGGTTTCTAACTCAGAGTTGGTTCACCAGATTCTGGATATTGATGCCATCTTTAGAAGAGGGCACCAGCCACAGAAAAGGAATCAAAAAGAGAAGTTTGTGGCCTCAGTTCACTTGAAGGCAGTGAAAGGTTTCAGGGATTTGGCTCTGGAGGCAGGAAGATCAGCCTGCAGCAAGGGGAGCAGGGAAGTGGTAGCAGGAACAGCAGAAACACTAAAGACTGAAAAGTGAAGCAGAGGCTCAAAGCAGGACACACAGAAAAGGAGGAAGAAAGGGAAGGACTGAAAAGGAGGAAGAAAAGGAAGGACTGAAAAGGGAAATCACGTGATCCTGAACAAGGAAATAATGTTCTCTTTGTAGTTACCTCTAGCTCTGTCTTCTACAGAAAAAAAGACAAAATGCCAGCACAGTATCATCTAAAACTCCTGTTATATACTAAAAATATTTTAGACTTGAAGCTATGGTCAGATTTTGTAGCAAAGAAATTATTTTCAGTTGTTGGAAACAATTTGAATAGGGGGAAAAAATCCCCAGAGCTTTTCAGCATAAATAGTTAATGGTCATTCAAAACCTCAGGATGAATGAATACACATACTTATGTGTGTTTGCTTAATGAGTATTTTAATGTTTTTAGGGGCTTCAGAATGGGTAGCTCTGAACAATGGATCCCCAAAACTGAGCCAGGGGTGTGACTGCACTGAGGAGAATCAAAGAGAGTAACAGAGTTGCAGAATAGCCCAAATTTAAGGAGGTATTAAATCTCCCAGTCCTATCACCCCTGAAAAACCAGTAGTAAACAGATTCTTTTCCATGCCCATTTAATCCTCAAGCCAGGATCTGAGCTTGCCAGCCAAGCTGCCAGTTAATATCTAAGAATCTTTTCTTTTTGCACAGATCCAACCTCTTGCCATGGAGTCAGGCTCCCGATCCAAGCTTTGTACACATCCAGCATGGAGATGGAGCAGGAAGCCAACCCAAACCAGCTCCGTGGTATTACAGCATCACTGATAGCACAGAATTTGGTTTATTTATTCCATCTGCTTCTTGAATACTTTAAAAAAATATATTAAATTCTTACCTTATTCCTGGAGTTAGCTGAGGTGGGTTGTCAGATATTAATTTCTGCACTTGTTCGTAGGAGGGCCGGATGAGACCTAATCGTGCTGTTAGAGCTGCCTTGAATGTCACAGTGCCACCCATGGCTCTGCGGGTCCTGAGGGGACAGCCAAAAACCACATCAGTGACTTCACAGGCTGAGGCTTCTCCCAGCAACAGAGCATTAACAAAGAATGACAAGGAACCAGGTAAGAGAGCAGAGGTTGGAGGTTATACTGAACCAAAAGATTGGTGGGAGATCTCCATAGATGGGAGAAGCAGGGAGGCAAAGGAAAAGGGCTCCATTCTCTGTGGGATGCCATGCTGGGACCATATTCCTGAGCTGCAGCTCAGGTGCTCATCTCTGAACTTAATAGAGCTTTTGCTACAAGCTTCAACTTGTGCTGTTTCCCAGCCTCAGAGATGGGCTGGGGGAGTTGTCCCCTCTCCTCCATCTCATGGTAAGGTTTGCTAGTCCATAACAGTGTTTGGTAGTGCTTAGCCAAGTTTAATGATGAGGGCTGCTCTCAGTCTATCAAAATTACCATTAGAGAATTTATGCCAGTACAGTTTTGTTGGGTTGCCTCACAATACCCAAACAAGTTACTTCATCATGCATTAATTCCACTAATTACTCCACCCCTTTCTAAACTGCAATAACCTACGACAGAGTCAAATGACTGTAAATTCATTATCACAGATGAGGCTTATCCATGGCTAGTTTTGCCTGCCACTGTCTGAGTTCCCCCCAGCCATACTCACATCTCTGCCACGGCATCCCCGACCCCACAGAACTTGGCGAGCTCGTCGATGCCCTCCTCCCTGATGACGGTGCTGTCCACGTCGAAGCACACGGCGTCGGCGCTGCGGAAGATCTCCTTCAGCTCCATGAGGGATGCCATCCTTTTGGGAGCCTTCTTACTGTGAGGGGACAAGATGAAGTCTTTCTCTGAGTGAGAGTAGTGCACTGTTTCCTGAGCCATTGGTGCTGCTGCTCTGGCGCGTGTGAGAAGGGACGAGCACAGCCTGATTGCCAGCTTTTATCCCGGGGGGAATGGCGGTGGAGGTCTGGCTCAGCTGCTGATTTGCTCCCGGCTGTTGCTGCCTACTGATGGTCACCCTGTGCTCCAGGTGGGCAGTGGAGCCCTGGGCAGCTGCTGATTTGCTCCCTGCTGCCTCAGCCCATTGATGTTCGTGGGTTCAAGGTTGTAATCCTTGGCATTGGCTGAGGCACCAGGCTGCCAAGAGCTGTGTGGGATTGCAGGGCTCTGTTTCATCTCAGATGGGTCTTGGTTTCTCATCTCTCCCAGGCTGGGGTGTCACATTAGTTCCTGCAGGATGCCCAGGCCCTAAGGATTGATTGCAAACTATCCTAAACCTATCAGTGAGTGGTTGTCCCTAAATCAGGAAGGGTTAAATCCTTTTCTACATCCTCATTAATAAAAGATTGGGCCATTAGCATTGGGGATTAGCCTTTTATAAAATCCATCAAACCCCTGGCGTTTGAGAACTTCACTCAACCCATCAAAACGTCACATTTTCCATAACAGTCCCTGGCAAAAGTTTATTTTCTTCCCTTTTAGATCTGTCCACTTCAGTATGTTGAGCACTTGAGGAGTTACAAGTATCTTCTTACTCATCCCTACTCACCTTCTGCTTCATCCTCTCATAGGGGAATTAATTCAGGATTTTACCATTTTCTAATCTATAATTTAGACACAAACAACAGCTTCCCATTTCACTTCCCAGATTTTTCTAAAAGTTTTTGTTTCTTCTAATCTCTCTGACGTCTCACAGGACGTGTCTTGTATGATTGATCTGGGTTGCAGGTTCTTTTTCTGGGATGGGGGAAAAACACCATCAAACAGCACATTCTTAAGAATTATGGATGTCTTTATACCCTTTCATCTTTCGTTTTCCTCTCACTAATGGTCAAAGCAGGAACAAGAACATTTGGGTTCTTTCCCAGGACGTGGTGAATATTGGGATACAAAAGGCTTTATGAAAAATTACCATCATCACTGCAAAGGTAGAACACACACCTCTCTTATCTGCTCTTGTGCATGGAATAAAAGACAATGCTCCAGTCCACTGCTGAAAGGTGGAAATCTGTCTAAATGAAACCACCCAGCCTGAGTGGTGAAACCTGTTGTGAACAGGCAGGAGCTGTGTCTGTAGGAGAGATTCTGCCTGACAAACAGGGAGATGTGAATGAGCAAGGAACAGAGACAAGTGACATGAAAGGCACAGGCAGCCATCAGACAGGACTTTTTTGTGGGGGCTTTTCTGCTACCCTTGAGGGGAGTGGGTGGCAATAGAGGAGCTATCCCAGAAAAGGGCTTTTACAGAGCACCTCTGAACTGCAGTTTGGCAGAACTCTGCCCTTGGTGCTTGGACCCACCATAAAACTCCAGCCTAGCCTTAGGATCATGATTAAAGGATTATTTGCTGCAGGCCGTGTGGGGTTTTATCTTTTTCTACAAAGACTGCACTGGACATTTAAGAAAAACAGTCATAAACCATCAGCACAGCACATCAAAGAAAAGCGGCCATGGACATCAAAACTTCCCTCTGCCAGAGCCCAGTTCTGAGGTAAGGCTTGGTGGACAGAGGCCAGTCCTGAGGTAAGGCTTGGCAGTGGCTGGGCAGGTGACACGTGAATTCCACGTTTACTTTGCCTTAGCCTTGACTCGCCATGGACTGCAGAGCACCGTGTTTGTGTTTGCAGTGAAATATCCTGGTTTTCCAAGCAGCAGGGCCGTGATTCCAGGGCAGGCATCCCTGTGGCGTGACACTGGCGTCACGGTGTTCCAGCACCGAGCCCTTCTTATGCAAAGCCATCGTTGCCTCACCTGGGGCTGCACTGCACCACCACCACACCATGAGGCAATGGCACCGTGTGGGGACACTGTGACGTGATTGCTCGGTGACAACCTGGAATTTAGGTCTGGATACAGGTCTTTAATCTCTCCCAGAAAAACGTTATCGCTCCGAACGCGCGTTGGGAGCAGGAATGATGAAATGTTAACCTTTCCTTCTCTCTGATATCCACTTTTCCCATGTTCCTGTCCCTGCTGGATGGTCATAACAATGATGACATGAAAGCTGTGGTGGACTTTGCACTTTGATGGACAAATAAAGAAGTTAGAGGAAGAATTATTGTGGAGTCATAGTTGGAATTAACCCCGTCCTCTCTTTATTCCGTGCAATAACTCTTTGAAAATAGTTTCAAGCTGTGGTTTATGTTGTCTAAAAATGACAAGTTAGAAGGAAAGAATTGAAAAAGTCATCAGTAGCTCATCAGAGCAAAAAGAATTGAAGTTGTGTAAAACCCTTCTATGGACAAATCTCAGCTGCAATAAGGAAACAGCAGTTTTTTATTCCAGAGTGGTCCAGGCCTGTGCAGTTGGCAGAGATGAATTACTCCAAAATACAGGGCATCTGATTGCTTAAAAGTGTAAATGTTTTAATGAGATGGGAAGAAAAAAGAAATTCCCACAAATAATGGGTTCTGTCTCCATATGAAAAACGCTGATAGGGAATCTCTGATCTTCCTGCCACTGAATTTCAGGCAGGTAATCAATTCCTAGCCTGTTATTTGCATGCTGGAAAAGCATCCAAGCAGCAAACATTTCAACAGGTCTGATAGAAAATATCATGGGGAAAAGCTGGAAAGAAGAATACAGGGAAGAGAAGAACAACAGGCAAAGAAGTGGCTAAAGAAGACAAAAGAGTGAGAGAGAGAGGTAGGGTGAAACTTGAGATAAAGATGGAGAAAAAAGGAAATCACAAGGGAAAAGTGGAATTCTGTGAGATCTCCTTGCCTCCAGACTATGAAGTATTTCATTAGGCTGTTCTGAAAAGAAAATAAAGAAGACATTTTCACAAGAAATAATTCTCTTTCATAACAAACAGGGTGGAGTCACAGCAGCAAACACGGGAATTATGTAAGAGCACATGGGAAAGGAAAACAACTGAAATCCTCTGTTTGCTGTCCCTTCAAAGAAGGGCACTTGCCTCACTGAGAAAAACTGAACCATCCTCTCTATCCACATGTAATGCAAATGGAAGCAGTAAGTGGAGCTCAGAACTGCAGGTGTTCTGGGAGATCTCAAACCCCTCATTGTGACTAGATCTCCCTTGTTACCATCTTTCAGCTTTCAGAAGTGCTGCCACGCTGCTACTTTGCATGATGTTCACACTTATTGCTGTTAAAAATGAAGATTAAGTGCATCTTAATGAAATATTACCCAGCACTCAGGAATATCTTTGTTTGCAAACAATTTCTGATTCACTTCCCCATTTAACATTGTATTGAACATTAACAGAAGTTCAACCACATTAAACTATTTCTGTTGCCTTGAAGGGAAACTGCTGCTCAGAGCAAAGGATTTGGAGAAAATAGTTCTTGAAACTTTTTTCAGGAACTTTTCCTCCTACAGCTTCTAAGAACATCCCCAGGAGTGTTTCCATGCTCTGAGTTTAAACAAACCACTTAATCCTCATTGTTTCTAGCCCTGTGTTTGTAAAATGGGAATAATACAGTGCCACAGCTTTTCTGTGCTGAGCTTTCACCCTCAGAATTAGCAATGTTTTGAGAGCTTTAGAGGAAAGCTGATATATTTAAGCAGATTAGGTATATTTAAGCAAACTGTGTTGGTGTTTTATATAAGTTTTAGAAGTTCAACCCATCCACACGTAACTTTCTGTGGTTTGCAGGGTGAGAATAGGAGAATTCAGTCCTTAATCTCCTGGGGTTTCTTCTTTTTTTTAGGTTTTTGTTAAACCTCCTGTCCGGTTTGTAAAGGCAGAGGCACAAAGCTGTCTGCAAGTCAAGAGATGAGCTGCTTGCAGCTCCACACGATTATCTGCACAGCAGTGCCTCACAGTGAACTCATTTAAGCTCCTCGTGAAAAGCAGGTGAAAAGGGGCAGAAGGAACCTGTTGGATGTTGACATCCACCTCCCAACTCTCCAATCCCCTCTCGCCTGTCCTGCCAAAATGCTGCTGCTCCCCCCGGGCCCGATTGCATCATTCATTCACGCCGCTCTTATAAAACAGGCACCACGCTGGTGCCGGGCAGCACAGGCACAAGATCCTCTTCATTTTCCGTGCTGGAAAATACCCATGGTGTTATAGATCTGCGAGCCAAACGCCAACCCCTTCCGACCTGCGAGAAAAGCACGATCCCGGTGACTTACAGAACTGAACTGGCCGTGGCTGCTGCTGCCGCTGGGAACCTCTTGGCTGGGCCAGACAGGGAGGGATCAGCTGAGCCCTTCAGTCACACAAACCCCACGCACGGGCTGCGCTGGACGAGAGCCGCATTTTGCCGCTCAGCCCCTGATAAAGCGCTGAGTAAGGCAGCCCGGGGGGTTTGTTTGAGGTGGTTGCACACATGGAGCAGAGCAGGGCAGCTGTTCGCTGCCAGGGAAGGCAGCAGAGGTGTGACCGCCCCACGTCAGGGGAGGAGCCGCCGGCCCGGCTCGGGGCGCTCCGGGCAGGGCAGGAGCAGCGGGGAGTTCGCTCACCCCGCCGTGGGCACGGGGAACTCGGGGCCGAGCACAGGGGTGAGCCCGGGGAAAGCTCCGACAGGCAGCAGGCGGGAGTTTGTCCCCTCAGAAATCAGAGGCGAGGCAGGGACGCTGTTTTCGGGAGAGAAGAGAGGGTGATTTGTGAGCTGAGACTGCGATATCGCCTCTTGTTAGTGCATCCCTGAGCAAAGTTACACAAATCACATCCAAAGCCGGCAAAAGCTCGGAAGCAAAGGGAAAACGGCGTGGGGAAAGGCTCTGTGTTGTTTCTCCAAAAGCAGTGTTGTCAAAAGCTATGGAAAAATTGCCAAACCTGCCCGTGCTTGTGTTTTGACATCCCACGGACGAGCTTCCCTCGCACACTGGGTTGGAAAATGGGAGAGTGCCAGCCCAGAAGTCGTTTGGTTCAAGGTCAAGAAAACCTGATTTAGCTGATTTAGCTACTTTTGTTCACTTGTGCCAGGAGTCCTGTGACTGCTGCCCGTCTGTTCTGCACCGCTGGATGCTCCAGTCACATTCTGTGCATGACCTCTTCTGCCATCCTGGCAGTATCACCCCTGAAAATTCCATTTATTAATTAAAACTGACCACCTTTTGTGCCCCTCCTCCCTTTATGCTTTTTCAGAATTTCTCAGTACACGACCAAATGTTCACAGGATCATCTCTCAGTAACTTCTCGAGTCAGGAAAAGATGGGACCAAGCCCCTCTGCTGCCAAACTGGTGCCAGGGATCAGCAGCCTGCTGCTGTTTGTCAGCTTTATCGTGGCAGGACAGGATGTTGTTTAAAGCAGATTTAGAAATCATTTCTGTGAATAAGGTTAAAGGAAAACCCATCTTGATAAAGATGAAAGAAAATGGCTTTTACTGAGAATCTCAGAGGGGTTTTTGCCAAGATAAGCAGTGCCTGGCTTGACTAAGAGAATTGCTGCTGAATATTTCATGAAGGATATTGCCTTTATTTGGCTTAGTTTAATGGACACGTTGGCTTTAATTTAGTTAAATATTTTTATTCTAACCTGGTGTAATCCATTGAATTCATAGAGCAATTTAAGTCTGGTAAGCATTTGCCCTTCATTTTTATTACACATAAAAAACAAATACACAGAACAATTCAACAGCTAAGACTAAGAAAGGAAGAAAAGTTTGTCTTGATGGCTGAAAAATGCTGCAAAATGGGAATTTAATGGGAAGATGCTCGTGAGAAATGTTCCTACAGCACAAAATAACCATCCTGAGGAATGTGAGCCAGCAAAGAAACATAGAGAGCTCTGCCTGGGAGATGTAGGAGGATGCTCAGGAGTGAAAATACAAACTTGTTGATACAAACACAGCACCCAACTCTTGTGCATCACTACAGAATCTCTCCATTTGTACAAAAAAAAAAAAAAAGCAGAGACCACCTGCATGGAGGACTAAGACGTCTTTGAAAACAGCTCTTCCTTTTTCTTCCCCCCTCTCCTAAAAAAACATCTTAAATTAAAACTAAATTTTCCCTGTATTTTCCTGCAGTAATAATTCCCCTCACAAACCTGAGCCTGAACCACGTCACTGCCGGCCCCACACAACCCAGGTGTTTGAGGATGGATAATTCCTGCTTTTCCATAGCCATCAGCAAGGAAAACATAAAATAGAACAAGCCTGCTGGTATGGGTTTGACAAGGCTGCCCTCTGCTGAGAACAGCCCTGAGAGGAACAGGCAAAAAAATGACAAACCAGAGAAGCAAGAGCAACCAAATATTTGGCCTGGGAGTTACAGAATCCAGGGCAGAGCTGGGCATCCAGGTGTTTTAACTGGACATTGCCTCTCAGATACTTGCACTGCAGCCTCTGGGGCCAGGTTGGCTGTTTTGTTATGGTTTCAGCATCCCAACAAAGTGCAGACAACATTTTAACAGAGTTCCAGAGCCAATATTGAAAGGCCAAGTGTGATTCCCTGCATTTTGCAATGTTTAATGTTTATTCCTAATGATTGCAATAACAGAGGAGAAAGCTCAGCCACTCCACCGGAGTCAGCATCAAAATATTTCACAAGACACTGCTCAGCTAAACGAAAGGGCTCCAAACTTGTGTTGTTATGGCCAAACACCAACTCCATCTAAAAGTTTAAAAACCAGAACCCCAAGGATATCAGCAGCTGTCCCTTCCAGGGAGACAGACAGGCCACATGTGGGAGTCCTCCTCTGGTGCACAGCGTGGCATTTTGCCCAGAAACCTGAGATCCCCACCCAAAGCAGGTGCCACAGCCTGCAGCCAAACCCAGCCAGGCTGCCCTGACACTTGACACTGACTTTTTCCAGCAAGCTCCCCCAAAATTCCTGTGCAGCATAACTGGACCCAACAGCAGGCTCAGACTTTACTCCTGGAGGTGGTGTGGAAACATGTCCAGCTCGTTGCATTGCTGAAGCAATCCGGGGCTGCATCCAGAGCTCCCTGCTGCAAAAAATGGGATGGAGAGGGAGAGATTTCAAAAAATTCACAGGTTTGGGTTGGAAAGGAACTTAAAGACCATCTTGTTTCAGCCCCATGCCATGCGGGGGCACCTTCCACTATCCCAGCTTGCTCCAAGCTCCATCCAACCTGGCCTTGGACACTTCCAGCTTCTCTGGGCATTCTCACGCCTGGTGGGTGAGTGCTGGGGAAGGGTCTCTGTCTTCCCTCTACCAAATACTGGCAAAATCCTGGCCTCAGGGCCACTTGTCCCTGTGGTCAGCAGCCTCTGGAGCAGCTGGGCTGCAGAACACTGAGAACTGCCTGGGGATTATCCTGGGGCTGGGTCCCTTCCTCATGCAATACTTGAAATAAGAAGAGAGTTGTGTCACACCTGGTGTTGCCACGTGCTCCAGTGGGTGTTTAAGGGTGCAAGTGCAGATGGAGCAATTTGGGATTCAAACCTGGAGCAATCGGTGCCCGCAGGGATGTGAGGGACCACGGCAGGAGCTTCTTCTCAAGCTCCTCTCCAGGGAAACTCACTTGTCCTCTGTTTCAGAGTCCAAAGACACAAATATTCCAGTGTCTCCAGGAGTGAGCCCTGACAGGCCACGTAGGGCAAACCTTTCAGCACCCATCAAGGTTGCCTTGACAACAATATTTCTGATTTTATTCCATGGGGAAACCTCTGCGTGGCCTTGGGAGGGATCATCCCCATCCTTAGAACCCCTGGGAGGGATTCGGTCCAGGAAAGCCTCGGGTAAAGGGTGTGCATTGGGGGCTATGGAGGCCCCGGTGTCCCATACATCAGCTTGTTTGTTATAAGAAGACGAGTTTTGATTAACCTCAACCCCGAATTTAACCAAGAACCATTGATTATTAATCCAATCCACTTAACTATTAATTCTATCGGTCTAATGTGAAATCGCCGGGTTTAATTATTCATCCTCACGGTTCTGTGAAGCTGCTGGGGATGTCCGTGACATGAGAGGCCGGGTTAAGCACCGTCCATCCCTGCCCCTTCAGAGACCTCCGCACCCGCCCCGCGCTCCCTTCACAGCCCGGGCCGGGGGCGGCGCCGCGCCCGCGCCTCAGCGGCGGTGCGGGGGCGGGACTAGGCGGAGCGACAGGCGCTGCGACCAATAGGAGCGCGGCTGGCGCGCCAATAAGCCAATGAGAAACCAAAATGCATCAGCGGCGGGAGTACCCGGGATGAGCGACAGACGTTGTAGCCAATAGAAACGCGGCACCGCGCAGGCGGGCCAATGGGCGAGCCCGGAGTGTTCTAGAAGGGGCGGGCGGGAGGCGGGGCCGCGGTGCCCCGGCCCGGCGCGGCCCAGAGCGGAGCGCAGTCATGGCGGTGAAGGCGCTCAACCCCAAGGCAGAGGTGGCCCGTGCCCAGGCCGCGCTGGCCGTCAACATCAGCGCGGCCCGCGGGCTGCAGGACGTGCTGAGGACCAACCTGGGGCCTAAGGGCACCATGAAGATGTGAGGGAGCCCCCTCGCCTCTCGCCGCGGGTGGGGTTGGGGGGGAGCACGGCCTGAGGGGAGGCGGGGGGAGGCCGGGACGTGTGGAGGGAACAAAGGCGGAGACGGAAGGGGTGAGTGGGTGAGGGATGGAGGGATGGGGACGGAGCGGCCCGGGCCCGCGGCCGCGCACGTGTTTTGGGGCCGGGGATGGGTGGATGGGTGAATGGGGAGGGAGCGGGGCGGGCCCGCGGCCCCACACGTGTGTTAGGGCCGGGGCGCTGCTCACCCGCCCGGTGCCACCCGCAGGCTCGTGTCGGGGTCTGGAGACATCAAGCTGACCAAAGATGGCAACGTGCTGCTGCAGGAAATGGTGAGCTGGGGCTGGTCCCCGCAGGAGGGATTTAGGGAGGGACGAGCGCCTTTGGGTGAGGGGGCATCGCGTTCCCCACTGCCCCACCCTTATCCATTGAAAGCAAAACGTCCCTTGGGAGGAGGATAAAGAAGTAAGTGCAGGTTAAGGCAATACTGTAAAGAAAATAATGTTAAAAATATAAATGGCCCCACAAGAATGAGTAAAATAACCGGCCAAAGGAGTAGCAAACCAGTTAGGGTATGTACAGCACTGATCATGCAGAGATAAGTAAATTCACTCCACACACAATGGATTTAGTGCCAGCGTGCTTGTGATGGTGCATCCATTCTCTGTCAAGCTCACAGTGAGCTAAGGACTAGTTTAGCTTTAAGCACTCAATATTTTTGTGTATGGATGCATAATCTGAGGGGGAAATGTTACATGGATTAATTCAATCACTTTACTGTCAGAGTGATTGTTGGTTTTTGTTCAAACCTGTGGAATTGCCATAAACCATTAAAATGTCACCTTCAGTTCTTTCTTAGCCGATCTCAGATTTTTGTTTGCTGTACCTGTGCAGTGAAACTTAACTGCTCACCTTCTTATTTTTGTCCAGCAAATCCAACACCCCACAGCCTCCTTGATAGCAAAAGTAGCAACAGCACAGGATGACATCACTGGAGATGGCACCACTTCAAATGTCCTCATCATTGGAGAGCTCCTAAAGCAGGCAGATCTTTATATTTCTGAGGTGTGTATACGGTGTTCTTTTGTAGGTGTGCAGGTTAAAAGCTTCACTGAGACCCTTCAGCTTTTTCTGTTGTTTGTTTAATGTTTAATAGGAGTGAAACATAAATATATTGTTCTGCTTAAAATGAGAAGTTGTAAAAAGGGGGAAAAGCTGGGGGAGAGGACTTAAAACTTGTTCAAAATCAAACCCACTTACTGTGGATACTGTAGCTTTCTAGGTTTTGTGTGATACCTGCTGTTACTTTGTTCTGTGTGAGTTAAAACACTTCTTGAGTGTTAAAAAGGAGCTCCTCCCTGAGAGCAGGTAGACATTGATACTGCACAGCGAACACCCAAGTGTGCTTTGTAGTTCCCTTGGTTTCAGTTCTGTGCTAAATTAATCTGTACTTTTCCTCTGCATTGAAAGGATTTGCGTTCCTTTTATATATATTCAGAAGGACAGAACACTTTGCCTGTGTAGCACATTCCCTATGCTTTGCCATTACATGGAATGCTGCAACCACGGGTGTGGAAAATGGACCGTTTTGTCTCCCGTTCTCCAATGATTTCTCTTCCCTTGCCTTAGGGTTTGCACCCTAGAATAGTTGCAGAAGGATTTGAGATTGCCAAGGAAAAAGCACTTGAGGTTTTGGAGCAGGTCAAAGTGTCCAAGGAGATGGACAGGGAGACCCTCATAGATGTTGCCAGGACATCCCTGCGGACTAAAGTCCACGCTGAGCTTGCTGACATCCTGACAGAGGTGAGTGTCCCTGTCACCTCCGCCTCTTTGTGTGAAGAGATCCACTTTTAAAGTGCTGGGATGATTACTTGAAGTGTGAAAGATGTGACCTTGCACTTTGGAAGACTAATGGTCATTTTGGGACATTTCCCCTCCCCTCTGTTGCAGGCTGTGGTAGATTCTGTCCTGACAGTCAGAAAACCGGGTGAGCCCATTGACCTGTACATGGTGGAAATCATGGAGATGAAGCACAAATCAGAAACAGACACAACGTAAGTCAGGAGGATCCTTGAGCTTCAGTTTAATGGGGCCCTGAGGTTTGAGTAGCCTGGGGGGTTTTGGTTTCTCTTTAGGATGTCCTAAAGCTGCCACTGGAGGAGTTGCTGAAAGGAAAGGCAGAAATACAGATTTCAGCCATAAATATCTTGGCAGAAGTTTCTCAGTCACTGAACTTTATTCCTTGATGAAATTGTTGAATAGCAGAGAGCAACACTGGCTTAACAATGTTGGATCAATACTCTTTTTTCCTAGTGTCTGTGGCTTGATGATGCTTTAGGTTGGCATCTGTTGAATACAAAGCAGCATTTAATAAATGGAAACTGGATTGTGGATTGGATATTCCATAGGATTTCCATTTCCCCCAGTGCATGGATGAATTCTGCACTAGCTTTCCTCAGTAGCTGATGCAGTCAGACACCATGCCAGAGCAAATTCCTTTCCTTCCACTGTGCCTGGTGTGCTTTTTTATGGGAATGGGCATGCCCTTGGAAGGGAAATACATAATCCTTGTTCACTACCAACACAAGTGCCCAGGCAGTTTGGGTTGCATCAGTTCCATTCTCTGACCAGCCTTCACTCCATGAAATTCTATATTTATATACATTCATTGGCACAAAAATGGTTTTAATCTTGCAGGCTGATCAGGGGGCTGGTTCTGGATCATGGAGCTCGCCACCCTGACATGAAGAAAAGAGTGGAAGATGCTTTTGTTCTTACCTGCAATGTGTCTCTGGAGTATGAGAAAACGTGAGTACACAGCAAATCCTCGTGTCCTAAGGACTTTTATTTAAGGTGTGCTTAAATACCAACCTAAAGGACTGTGAAGGTGAAAGGTGATGCTCCTTCTGCAGCCCTCTTGGGAAAGGTGATGGGTGAAAAAAAGACTGAGAGAGGCTGAGCTTCACAGTGGTTTTTATTTTGTTGTGTGGTCACAGAGGGGCTGAAAGTCCCTCTTTTCTCTGGCATAATTTAATATTCTAGAGCAAACAAAAATGCATTTCAGGGTTCTCTCAGTTTCAAGTGTCTGCCTTATTTTTTGAAGTGGAAAACTCTGAACTAGAGAGCAGGAACAGCAGTGTGGGTTGGGGGGACTGGTTTGTTTTGGGTTGATTTCTTTAGAATGTTGCTGAAAGGCTCATGTCTTAAGTTTATTTCTACAGAAGAGAGGAAGTTTTCTCACTGCTTTTTTGTGGGTTTTTTCCCTTCAGAGAGGTGAGCTCTGGATTCTTCTACAAAAGTGCTGAAGAGAGGGAGAAATTGGTGAAAGCAGAAAGAAAGTTCATTGAAGACAGAGTCAACAAAATCATAGAGTTGAAAAGAAAAGTCTGTGGAGACTCAGACAAAGGATTTGTTGTGATCAACCAGAAGGTGAGATGAAGAGAATAACTAAAAATGAATTTGAAATGCTGGCTTCCTTGTGTGACTCACCTGGTACAGTTATTGAGGCAGAATTAGCTAAATTTAGGCTGATACTTCTGAATATAATGTACAGTTCCTACTTGAGATCTTCTTTGAGCCTCGAGGAAGAACTTTATTAGTGTCAGTCTGAGAGAGAAAGTGTTCTTAGCTTTGTCCTTATGCTGATGGTCACTTTCTTTGTTTCCAGGGAATTGACCCGTTTTCCTTGGATGCACTTGCCAAAGAAGGAATAGTTGCTTTGAGGAGAGCTAAAAGGAGGAACATGGAAAGGTCAGTTTTGGGGAGAGGAGAGGATACAGTAACTGAGACAGTGAGTCAAGTCTGGCTTAAATCCACCTTTGAAGGCTTGGACTAAAAATTCCACTTCAGGCTGTGCAGTTCTTCCTGGTGTAACTCAGGGCAGTTTGAGCTCTCAGGATGCTTTAAATGCAGACACCTACAGAGAAGACCTAATTCTACAAGTTTATTTTTTAAAGAGCTCTTCCATGAACAGAAAAAAAAAACTGTTCCAAGCCTAGGATCTGCATGCTGAAATACTGCACTTACTGTCAGTGACTTTGGGTTTTATTGAACATAAAGCTGAGCTTGTACCTGTTCTCTGTCAGACTGACCCTGGCCTGTGGTGGCACTGCCATGAATTCTGTGGAGGATCTCACTCCTGACTGCCTGGGACACGCAGGGCTTGTCTATGAGTACACCCTGGTGAGTGACCAAGTGTTTGGAGAGGATGAATTTAGAGAGGATTGAATTAAAACCTCATGAAAATAAAGTTCTGCTGCTTTTCATAAGTGCTGTCAGTGCAGAACTGAGCCTGAAAGCATCCACTTTATTTATATTTGTGTACACATTGCTGAAGCAAGTGGCTGACAGGCAAACATAACCTTCTTTTCCACAGGGAGAGGAGAAATACACCTTCATTGAGAAGTGTGAGAACCCTCGCTCCGTGACCCTGCTCATCAGGGGCCCCAACAAGCACACACTCACCCAGATCAAGGATGCAGTGAGGGATGGGCTGCGGGCTGTGAAAAACGCCATCGAGGATGGTGAGTTCCATTCCTGTTAGTCATGGTAAGGATCTGTAGAAACTCATCCCAAAATTAGGGAATTACCTATCAGCTTCCTTGCTCCGATCCGAGCTCAGTGTGAGGTGATTTTATACTTCTGCCACCTTGTGTTTGCAAGTGGTTGATAGCTGTGTAAGTACTCACCTGGTCAGGTGCAAGATATGGAAGGAAGAGATCAAACTGCACTAAAAATGAGCTGTTTAAACTGAAATAGGTGGTTTTTCCTTGCAGGATGTGTGGTGCCAGGAGCAGGGGCACTGGAGGTGGCTGTAGCCAATGCTCTTGTGAAACACAAACCCAGCGTGAAAGGAAGAGCCCAGCTCGGAGTTCAGGCTTTTGCTGATGCTCTGCTCATCATTCCTAAGGTATAAGGAGTTCCTGGGTGATGAAGTGGCTTTAAAGCACACACAGACTCACTGCTTTTTCTGCTGGAGGGCTCTGTAATTAGCAAAATGAAGCCAGTCTCTCTGTTCTATGCCAGGTGCTTGCTCAGAACTCGGGATATGATCCCCAGGAGACACTGGTGAAGGTGCAGGCCGAGCACATGGAGTCGGGGCAGCTCACTGGAGTTGATCTCAACACTGGTAAGGACTCCCTCAGCTACAGGGTGATGCTCTAGGAAGAACCTGGCTCAGCTCTGTGAAGAACAAAGTGCTCTGAATGCAGAAAGTTTTGCCTTTATTGATAAAAGGCTGCACAGAAGCTTTGGTAATCCAGCTGTTGTAATTCAGTGCATTCTGGTTTGAGGTTTTTAGAGGATAAAGCACGTGGTAACACTGTTGGATACAGTGACTGATATCAGATGCCAGCAGAAAGTCTCTGTGTGAACTGGTTATTTAAAGGCTGCTTCACTTCTGTTGCAGGGGAGCCAATGGTGGCTGCAGCAGCTGGAATCTGGGATAATTACAATGTCAAAAAGCAGCTCCTTCATTCATGGTAAGGCTTTTGCAGTATTTTCACTTCAAACATTGCTCTGTGTGGGTTTAAGTGATGTAAAACTGGGGATCCCATGTACAGGAAGATGTCTTGAAACACAAAAATGAAGCTGAGTTTGGCAATTGTAACAATGTTTCTTTCCTGTTTCTAGCACGGTGATTGCCAGCAACATTCTCTTGGTGGATGAAATCATGCGAGCTGGGATGTCCTCTCTGAAAGGCTGAGCTGGGGCTGCTCTTGGGACAGAGGCAGCTCCAGCAGTGCCCTGTGGAATTTCTCCAAGGAATCCACCCCAGGGCCCTGTCCTTGGCTGTGGTGGATGTCCCAGCACCAGAAGTCACTCTGCCATGAGGGTCAGCCCCTTTGGTAACACGGCCACTCAAAATCTTAGCAACTGAATCAAAGATTTGGCTCTGAAAAAGGAGTTATTTATTTTTGATTTCACTGAACTGTGTGGCTGCAGTTGCTTTCCATTTTTACCCAATAAACTGTTCTGTTCTGTGCTTTGGGTGTCTGTTCTTTAACCTTCATCCCCTCCTGAACATTCTGCAGTGGGGGGCTGCATTCCTGAGTCCTGCTCTTGGGAATTTTGTGAAACCACTGCTCAAGAGTCTGCTGTGGGATCAGGCCTGGAATTTGTTCTGGAAATTTTAAAAAAAGATGGAGTAAGGAAATAATTTAATAGTTTTGTACTTGCTTGTAAATAGAACTGAGTTCACTGACTGCAGAATGACTGCAATGGTGCTGCAGCCACCATTGGCTTGAAGGGAGTTGGAGGACCCGTTCAAGATGGTAGTCCTTAAGAGGATTTTTAAGGTGGATTTTTAACACTGGTGCTTCTGCATTAAAGTATTTATGGACAACGAGTGCCAGGGCAGGTCTAGGCACAGCTTTCAGTGGATTTGTGAGAAGAGAACAGGCTCCAATTACCATTTTCCCTAATCCCAGCGGCACTTTGTATTAAAAGGAATCTTCTTCTCTGTCACACGCCCCTGCTGAATGACCAATAAACGAAACCTTAAAAAAACCCCTCAAACACTGAAAAGAGCCCCCCCTTGTTGGGAAGGGCTGGTGCCAGGCAGTTTTCACCCCGTGTGCAGCCGGGCTGTGACAAATCCCCGTTCCCTACGTGCGGCTGGCCCGGAAGCGCTTCCCGAGCCCGCAGCGCCTCCGGGTCGGGCCCCGCGGTTCCTCCGCGGCGCCGGGATGGGGCCGGCGGCGGGGCTGCTCCTGCTGTGCTGCGGGGTGCTGGGGGCTCAGCGCGGTGAGAGCCCCCGAAATCCCCCCGGTACCCCCCTCCACGGAGCATCCTGTTCATCCCTTCCCGAAAATGGGATTTAAAATGCTTTGACCAATCCCCCCTCCAGCGCACGCAGGGATGTTCCGGCAGTAGCTGCGCCTCGCTCGTGTGTAAAAATGAAACTTGTGCTGAATCTCTCCCTTTTTAGCGCTCGGGGAGGATGGGAGCATGGTGCAGCTGCCCGGAGGGACGTTCCAGATGGGATCCAGCTCCCTGGAGAGGAGGAGCGAGGAGGGGCCCGTCAGGGAGGTGACAGTGAAGCCGTTTGCTCTCGACAAACACCCGGTCACCAACAGGGATTTCAGGTGAGCCCGCGGTGCCTCAGGTGGCGGTGGGGAGGGGGCAGGGGCAGGAGTGGGTGCCAGGTGTTCCGGGGCTGGTTCCTGGGGTCTGAAAGCCAATGCTTGGCTGCTCATTGGCAAAAAAATGTGTCTGTCAATAGTAAATCATCACTACAGGCGCAAGCTGAACCATCTTAGCAGTGTAGCTTGCAAACATCCTTCATTTTACTTCCTTTTTTATCCTTTTCCCCCTCTTTCTTTCCTCTTTTTTCTTTTTTTCATCTCCTTCTCCTTTTTCACCTCCTCTTCCCCTCCTCCTCTCTGCTTCCTCTCTTTTTCTTCTCCTCCTCCTTTCTCTCTCCTCTCCCTATTCTTTCCTTCTCCCACTTTTCATCCTCTGTTCTTCTCCTCTTCCACTAACAGCAGCCACAGGTTTTATTGGCTTTTAAGGGATTTTTTATCTCTGCAGTTATGGAAGACCTGAGTGCAGGCTGAGTTTACCTGCACAGGTAACATAAAAAGTATCAAATCTGTGCAAAGATGCACACTGGACTGGTTTTTCTGTTAAATCCAAATCAAACCATCTGGAGCTGGGGGGTCTGTAAGTTTTGTACCTTTTGCCTTGCTCTGAACTCGTTGCACGTGCAGATTTGTGGGGCAGAGCCTGAAGAACTCTTACCCAGAGCATGTTGTATTTATGCCAGGGAGTTTGTTAGAGAAAAGAAATACAAAACAGAAGCAGAAGCATTTGGCTGGAGCTTTGTCTTTGAGGATTTCGTATCTGAAGAGCTGAAAAAAAAAGTCACCCAAAAACTGGAGGTAAATCTGAATCCTGTGATGAGTTGGGTGTTGCTTTTCCACTGAGGAGCAGCTGCCTCTTTGCAGAGCCTGGCTGTTCTCAGAGGTTTTTCTTTAGTCTGGGGTTGTTTGCTTTTGAACCTCAGCAGGATTGAGCTGAGGTTAATTCATGTGCTCCTCTGTGAGCACTGTCAGCCCCTGGTTTGTCAGTCTGCACTCCAGGGAGCTGGGAGGAAGTAAAATGTCTTTCAAAGTACTTCAATAATCCAACTTTAAAATAGAAAAACTGAACAGCATGAGCCTCTTGATCTATTTTCACTTTTAAAAGCAGATGCCTCTGCTCTGTGGGAAAGCACCATCCAAACGTCTGTGATAACCCAGCTCCAACTGCAGCATTTCCCAGACTAACACCCTGCTATGGGACGGTGTCACCAGCCCAGGTGTCACCAGTTCACCTTTAATCTGGTGCCATTTCTTTCCCCAGTCAGCCCCGTGGTGGCTGCCCATCGAGAAGGCTTTTTGGAGACAGGTGAGTAAATCCTGATGTGATAAAATCCTGGTGTGGTAAAATCCTGATGTGGTGACTCCTCCCCATGCTGGGAGCTCGTGTGTGTGCCGTGTGCTGAATCTTATTGACCAAAAATGGGTGAAAAAACCTTTTCCATCCCTTCCTCTCTTCTACCCCTTATTCCCTTTGTAATGAAAATTTTATAAAAATAATTCAAATCTGCTTAAATCCCTCCCAGCCCTCAGGCCCTGGCTCCAGCATAAAGGACAGGCTGGATTACCCAGTGCTGCACGTGAGCTGGAACGATGCTCAGGCCTTCTGTGCCTGGAAAGGGAAGAGGCTCCCGTCGGAGGAGGAGTGGGAATTTGCTGCCAGGGGAGGACTGGAGCGTACGTACCACAAGCTCTGAGCTTTTCCCAAACCAGGCATGGAGTGGTGTTAGTTCTGTCAGATCCAAACCTCCCTCCAGAGATGTTTTCAGGGGTTAATCTGGAGGGTTTGAACCACCTCTTTTGGCCTGAGAGTGTAATAATAATAATAATTTTAAAAATTAATTAATAAAAATCTCAGTATCCCAAGCTGAGCAGAAAAGGACAATCATAAAAGCCTGGTTACAGATTGAAGTGACCCAGGGCTGACAGGTATCTTTTCCTCCCTGGCAGAGAGGATGTATCCCTGGGGAAACAAGTTCCAGCCAAACCGTACAAACCTGTGGCAGGTAAGATCCTAAAAATCATCCCCTCCACGCTGGGCTCTCCTCAGGGTGGGGTTTCACTCAGCCACTGAGTGAGGGTGCCCTGGGAGACACTCTGGGTACTGAAACTGAACTCCTGGTGGGTTGTAAAAATACCCTCAGAGGGAGCAGGCTCAGCCCATCTCCCCTGGGAAACCAGGATTTTACTGCTTCTAAAAATCCATGCATAAATTTGTTTGAAAAGGGAACTTGGGACAACTTCAGGTGGTTGATCTCTCTTGACCAGCATAAATTTACACCAGAGAGTAATTTGACTGCTTGAAGTGTGGCACAGCCCTGTGAGGAGCAGGACTGGGTGTTGTTTCTGGGGTGGTTCTTTGCTGGCAGTGATTTCTGTTCCCCCAGGGTGACTTCCCTCGGGGGGACACGGCTGAGGACGGCTACCACGGCGTCTCCCCGGTGACAGCCTTCCCTCCCCAGAACACCTACGGTACAGAGCACCCTCATCCTGCTTTGGGGATGGCCTCTGCCTCCTGAATTAACGTTAATTATCAAATCCTGGAGCTGGGGCAGAGTTTCAGATGTGTGGGATCGTGTCAGCATCTGGGTAGAGAAAGTGAGCCCAGGAAAAGCATCGATGGTTGGTGCTGGAGGTGGCTGAGGTGCACCTGCTGCACTTCAGGCACCAAACCACCTCCTTTTCATTAAAACCCAGCTATTTTGCAGTTCAGTGGGATGTAACAAAAATTCCAAGGGCATTATTTGGCTGCCATGCCCTCATGCACATGGGAAATGATGAGACACATTGAAGTTTGAAATACAGCGAGGAATTTCCTCAGCCTCACCATTAAACCACACTCTTGAATGATGCTTTTAATGTTGTGGCCCCTCCCATTCACCAAATCTGCAGCCTTTGCACACCTGCTCTCCTAATTCTGACACAAAACCATCTCAGGGCTCTATGACCTGCTGGGAAACACCTGGGAGTGGACAGCATCGGAATTCCCAGCTCCAGGAAGGGCATCCAGGGCTCAGAACATGCAGGTGCTGAGAGGGGCCTCGTGGATTGACACTGCAGATGGCTCTGCAAACCACAGAGCTCGTGTCACCACCAGGTAGGTCTGGCCAAAGCCCGGGTGCTGCTGCACAAGGATTTTCTCTGGGTTGGTTTTATTTTAAAAGATGTTTGTTTGTTCCTATGTGATGTTTTTTGAGCAGCAGTTGGCAGAGCACACTACAAATATGGCTAAAAACTCCCCTGCTATAAATCCATTTCTAAGTGCTTCTCAAATCATGTGCTTTCCAGCAGCTATTTATAATTAAATGCTTTTCTCTAAGTTATTCAGGGGAAGTGGAAGATGTTTCTAGGCTGTTCTAGCAGCTCACATTAGGGTTGTAAGCAACACTTGAGGGTTGTAACATATTAGGGATATGTTAACTAAGAAGGATCCCTAATTTTGGGTCTCTTTTTCCCTGTGAGGATGGGGAACACACCAGACTCAGCCTCTGACAACCTCAGCTTCCGCTGTGCTGCCGACATCCCACCCATCACAGCCTGGAAAAGCCACACCAAACCCGAGCTCTGAGGGCTCACTGGGAACACCTGAGGCATTTTCTCCTGTGGAGATGAACAGTAACCCCCAGCTGTCACTTCCATTAAACCCTGATTGTTTTTAAAATGAAAAATAATTTTCGACCTTTTCAGTGCTGGGATGTCGGGGTGAGAGCAGCGACTGGGATGGGAGAAAGGGGGGTTTGTCTTCAGTGTCCTTTTGGTGTGGGAGATATTCCAGCTCTCCTTTTGTTGTCCATGTAAAGTAAGCAGAGGGGTGCATGTGTGGGACTGGGCCAGAGCTGCTCTGACCTCCAGCCCCAGTGAGGGGACACCCACAGCCCCCCAGGACCACCAGTGTGGGGCTGCCAGGGGGGAAGTGATGGGGGCACATCCCTGGAAGGGGGATTCATAATCAGTCCCCGTTCCCTTGGGAAGTCCCAGCTGCTGAGCCTTCCCAGAAGTAAAACAAGGCACCTTCCTTGGCCTCTGAGCAGTGACAAAATGATGTGTGGGACAGATAACACAAACCTCTCCCCACCTCTCCCAGGACTTAAAACCAGCACAAAGTCTCTGTGCACGAGCTCCGCACCAAACCTGATGGGACCAGGAGCCCTGAGCACAAGGGTGGGCAAGGATCCTGCTCAGGGATCTCTCATCCACCTCTGACTGTCCCAAAACAGGCACTGGAGGTGCCTGGGCCTTCCCCATGGGGAGCTGCAGCTGGTTATGGCTCTGTTAAAAGGTGGCTTCTCCAAACCCATTCTTCCAGTGGGACATATTCCAGGAGCAAATTACATGCTGGGTTTGCATTTGCACCAGTCCTGAGCCCAGTGAAAGAAAATTTAAAAAGCCCAGAAATCACCATTTTGTTTTCAAAGATTTTACTCGCCTACTGTGAGCCAAACCAGGGGCTGGGGCAGCGGTGATCAGAAGAGCCCCTCCTCGGCCGCCAGGGTGAGCAGGACGGCCTTGCAGGTGTTCTCAAAGAGGGCAGCTCTGTTCTGGGCCTCCCCCTTCTTCACCCAGTGGCGGTAGGTGCGGAAGGCACAGGCGTCGATGAGCTTGCGGACGGGCTTGAGGGCGTAGGGGTCCCTGACCACCAGCTCCCTGGTCACCGACTTCACCAGCCGGTACTGGTAGTAAATCCTCACCGAGGCCAGGACGGTCAGGCAGATCACCTGTGGCACAGGGAACAGCCTGGCGTTCAGGGGAATTCCCACAACAGCCTGGCATTCAGGGGAATTCCCACAAGGGGGCCAGAGTGATCCCAGCACATCTCGCCTGTGGCGGGGAGTCAGGAGGGAGCTCAGTGCCTGGCAGAGTTTTGTTCCTGTGGGGCTGGCAAAAGGCAGGGTTCATGCCAGGGCATCACAGAATCACAGCATGGTTTGGGTTAGAAGAGAACTTAAAGCCCATTTTACTCCACCCCCTGCCATGGGCAGGGATGCCTTCCCCTGTCCCAGGTTGCTCCAAGCCCCGTCCAACCTGGCCTTGGACGCTCCCAGGGATGGGGCAGCCCCAGCTTCTCTGGGAAACCTCTGCTGGGTCCTCACCACCCTCACAGCCCAGAATTTCTTCCCAATATCCCATCTGTCCCTGCTCTCTGGCACTGTGAAGCTGTTCCCCCTTGCCCTGTCACTCCATTCCTTGTCCTAAGTTCCTCTCCAGCTCTCTTGGAGCCTCTTTAGGCACTGGAAGCAGCTCTAAGGTCTCCCTGGAGCCTTCTTTTCTCCAGGCTAAACACTCCAGCTCTTTGAATGGTTTTTTTTGGAGGTGAGAGGCAGTTTCTCCCTTCTCCCTTAACTCCCTCCTGTGAGGGGTCTGCACCCAGGCTGCTGCATCCTCCCAAAACCCAGCCCCATCAGCCTTGCCCAACTCCCAATTTCTCCCAGCTTCAGCTGGAAAACCCATTCCACTGCTGGCTCCTGCAGCTCCCAGCCTCATCCCCACCTTGAATTTCCGGAAGGGGCTGAAGTGCCGGACCTCCTCCACGTCGTACTGCTGGAAGAAGGGGTGTGCCAGCGCCTCGCCCGCCGTGTAACGCTGCCGAGGGTCCACCACCAGGAACCGCGAGATCTGCACAGGGAACCCGCTCAATTCGGGGTATCCCAGGGATCTGCAACACCCCCTCCACTCCCAAGTTTCCCCATTCCAAGCACCTACCAGGTCCTTGACGGTGTCGGAGCGGTCGTCCCACTCCGGGGAGCCGAACTGGTAATCGCCGTTCATGATCATGCGCAGCATCAGCATCTGCTTGCGGTGCCAGAAGGGCGGCGAGCCGGCCAGCAAGGTGTACATGATCACCCCGGTGCTCCACCTGTGGGCAGCCCACACGCACCCTCCAGCAGCCCTGTGCCACCCCAGGGGCACCCAGCTGCATCTGCACCCCAGGGGTGCCCACACCTGCCTTTGTCCCCCTGGAAAACCAGCAGGGAACTGCCCTGCATGTGCCTGGGGAGGGGGGGCTGAGCTCGCTGCTGGAGCGGGGTGTTGAGCTGAGCTGATGGGGAGTTGCTCCCTGGATGCTGCAGGAGGATGCCTTGAGATGGAGTATTTGACCCTTGCAAAGTCTTTTTAGGGAAGGGAGTGGGGCTTGGTGATGGCAGCCAGGCTGGATGCCCTAGGGCATAGCTCAGGCTGTGCAGTGTCCTGCACAAACTGAAAAGGGGATGGAAGGCCCCGGTGTGTTTTGAGTGCTTGGTCACAGCTCTGACCACTGCAGGCCCCGGAGTGTGAAGCCACCAGAGGTGGTGGCAAAGTCCCTGCAGAGATCTAGTGGGCTGCCCTGAGCTGGCTGCTCTCTCAGGGGCTGCACAAGGTGTGCTTAACAACCTCCATGTCTTGGAGCTCAGCCCAAGTTGACTTCTATGAACAGAAAGTGTTGCCTTCCCTCCCACAATGGAGCAAAGTGGGGACATGGGCTTGTCCCCAGGCTGCTTCTCCCCCTGCTCTGTGCCAGAATCCCCTGGTGACCCTGACAGCTCCTCACAGCCACCAATATTGGCTTTTGGTGCATCATTTCATTCTTTCCAAACACTCAGCTTCTCACTCACATATCGACCTCCTTCCCGTAGCCTTGGTGCTCATCATCCATGGAGCACTGCAGGATCTCAGGGGCCAGGTAGCCAGGAGTGCCACAGATCTCTGTGGGGACAGGGACACAGGGCAGAGCATCCCCCTGAGCCATGCAGGTGCCATCCCCACCCGCCCCCAGGTGGGATCTTTGCAGGGATGGTGCCACAGGGAGGAATTGCAACTTGTGTGCATCTCACTGGTGACTTTGGTGAATTATAGTGGCTAAAAAGTGAGCGAAGAAAATTATATGGATGCTTGTGGGAGGGGATGCCTGTTGTTGGATATGTGGCTCTTTGCATGTAGGAGTTGGGGGAAATAATGCTGGGCTGTAAGTGGATGGGGTAATGGGAACCAACTGGAGGAAAAAAGAAGTGGAATGACTAGGATGGTTTTCCTAAAGAGCAGCAACTTTCTCATGGCAAGGAGAAAGGAGGCTGTGTGCAGGCAGAACTTGTGTGTGAGGACAGCACAAGCAGCCAAACAGCACCAATTTGCACCCACAGGTGAGACTGGTGACAGGGAGAGAGTGGGGCTGGGAAAAACCCACCATGGGCACTGCCACAATGGAGTCCAGCATCCCCCCACCTCACCAGCCCCTTACCTTTGAGCTTCTCATTCTCATGCAGCTGGCAGGAGAAGCCAAAATCTGTCAGCTTGATGTTCATGTCATCATCCAGCAGGATGTTCTCCGGCTTCAGGTCCCGATGGACGATGTTGATGGAGTGCAGGTACTGGATCACTTCCAGCAGCGCTCGCATGATCTTCCTGGGGATGGGGGACAGCTCATTCCCTATCCCAAATATCCACTGGCACCACGATCCCAGGGATAGGGACAGGGACACAGCCCAGGGCGTCCCTCAAACCCACGCTCTGCTCTTGCAAGGTGATTTTTCACCCCTCTGCATCAGGCCTTACCTGGTTTCTTTCTCGCTCAAGGTGACTTTCTCAGTGAGGTAGTCAAAGAGCTCCCCTCTCTTCATCCTGCACGAGGGAAGGAAAACAGAGTCAGGCAGAGGCTGAGTTGAAACAGCAAACCAGCTCTGAGTCCCTGGGGAGGATCACCCAGGGATCTGTGCCCCATAATAGCCCAAAATAACTTTCATAAAAAGGGGTAAAAATGCCTTTATATATTTCAGTAAAATATCAGGCAGGAGGAGAAGAGGCTATGCCTGGAGAGGGCAGGTTTTGGACAGAAACACAGAATTGTTAAGGCTGGAAAAGATCTTTAAGATCAGCAAGTCCAACCATCAAAGATGGGGCAGGGATGGGGCTTTCCCAGTGCCATCCCACTCCTCTGACATCCACTGCACTGCCCTGGCATTGGGAATTGTGGCTTTGCAGACACCCTGGTCCCACTGAGCATATAAATAACCCTCAGGGATGCATGACAGCTCCCACCAAAGGTTACAGGGAAACCCGAGCAGCACTGAGCCGCTGACAGAGGGAAACAGTGCTGGCAGCAAAGCTGCAATGAGCTTGCAGTAATTGAGGCTTGATTCTACCTTAAGGGCTGGTTGTCTCCCCACTTTGTCATTTTTGGGCCATAAAAAGCTGGGACTAATCTGCAGAGAGGGAGTGGGCCCAGGGTGCTAAGCCAGCTGGTACTTACAGGTCAAACACCAAGAAGAAGAAGGTGCTGGATTCATAGCTGTCCTTCAGCTGGACTGCAATAAAACACAGGGGCTGTGAGCACAGCAATGGACTAAAACCTGCTGATTAAACTGCTAATTGAGTTAATGAGGAGCTGCTCTTCACCAGTGTTATGGTTGGGAGACAACATGGGGGACACTGCTGGGGTGTGTGTGGAGGGAGAGCAAACAACGCTCTGAGCAGGTGCCCTGCATCATCCGGGGATTTCACCCCAAAAACCCTTCCTGGGGACACCCTGAGGAACAAAGTGGGCAGAAATTCCCTTTGACTGGATGCTCAGAGCCTGACTTACTGACGTTGGGGTGGCCCGAGACCTTGCGGAGGATGTCGATCTCCTTGGTGGTGGCTTCCCGCAGCTCCTGCACCTCCTTGGGGGAGATGTTCCCTGCGGTGATGTCGATGATCTTCACGGCATATTCCTGCCTCGTGGTTTTGTGGATGCACCGCCGGACCACGCTGCTCACCCCCCTGCCAGGGACAACAGGGAGAAAAGGGGGGGTTCCATCCCTGCCTGCCCAGCCACCAGCACCTGGGCTGGCTGGGATTTTCATGCACGAGCGGGTCTCGCTCTGTCACCCTGTCTCGGTGGGACAGAAGGGTTTGAGCTGATGGAAAGTGCTGTTCCATGCTATTTTTAGCCCCATGCTGCCGTGGGCCCTGTTTGTATCAGATTCCCAGGGAACACTGTTCCTCTCTGGCACTGGAGGATGTGGAACCAAAACAAGCTGCTTGCCAAAAAAAAAAAAAAAAAGCTTTACCTGCCCAAAACCTCCTTCGGCTCATATTTTTCATAAAACTCCTTGGATGAGTTCCAGTCTGGTAGATCTTCTTCCTTGGTCATCTCTGGCTCCTGTCAGGCAGCACTCTGGGCTTGTCTGAGGGCAGAAAGGAGCTGCAAGGAAAAAAGAGTGAGGATGGACACTCACTGCCCCCAGGGCCAGGATCCTTGATCCCTTTTGGAAGAAAAAACATTGAGGAGGAAGGAGGAAGAGGATGATCCTGGACCAAAAACCAAAGTGGGTATTTTGCTGCTTGGAAAAGCCATGCTCTGCCCTTGGCACGCTGTGGAGATGCCACTGGGAACAGGAGAAACCCCACTGGATTCCCCCATAGCCTGGCTGGGGCCAAGGCTTTGGGAAAAAATGCTGCAGCACCTCAAAACCTCATCCCTTCCCTGCACCCAGCTCACAGCAGCAGCCTCCAGAAACACCACCCCACACCAACACCACCCCAAGGGCTAGAACCTGTCTTTTTTTCTTTTCTTTTTTTTCATTATTATTTTTAAGATGACAAAGTTGTCTTTGGCTGAGAATAAGGAGGGAAAAATAGTGTTTAAAGGGAATGGAAAGGGACTGAGGAGGGAAAAGAGGTGGTGAGGGTCAGTGAAGCAGCAAGAGGGGCTGGGTGGGTCAGGGTGCAGGTGGGGACAGAGGGACTGGGGACACTGGGAGCCAAGCCAGCCTGAGGACAGCAGCTGAAAGAGCTCCCTCAGCCACTCCTGTGCAGCTGCCAGCAGCCTCCACAACTCCTGAAAGTCTCTTGTCCCAATTCTTTTTCCTATTTCAGGCTTGGGGAAGTTTTTTATGCAGCTTGTTTCTGTGCCCCTATGTGAAGTCCAAGCAGTTAGGATGGAAAGCAGCTCTTACAAGCCCAGGCAGTAAAATTGTCCCTTTGGGGTGACAGTTTGTTGCTGGGGAGGGGACAGAGGTGGGCAGGAGATCCCCAGTTCTGTGGGCTTTCCCTTGTCCTCCTCTCAGTAACTCTGCCAGGGCACTGGCAGCTCTAAGTACAATCAGATCTCATTAGCAATGTATATCTGTCCTGACCTGGTTTTAAGGACCAATGTGGTGTTTTGGCTGCTGCTGCCATGGATGTCTAATTCAGGCTGGAGCATTTCTAAACAGCCATGACTTTGCCTTAATTTACAAAAATTTTAGCTGCTGGAAATAGTGTGTGTAATGCCAAACCAAACTGAAATCACGAACCAGAGGCAGGATCAGGAAGTAGTGAAAATCAAATATCTCTGAGGTGGGGGGGGTAACCAAAAACTTTGATTATTTTTGAAGCTGAAAATCCAGGTCCTGGGGGTTGGTGCTGTGGGGAAGGGCTGGAGGCTGGGGAGCATCCACGGAGCACAGCCGGGAGAAGCCTGGAACCTGCGTGCTGCCTTCTCCTGGCAGGGAAGAGCCCGGGAGTTTGTTTAAAACACCCTGGAATTATATAAGCAGCCGGTGCAGGGCTCTAACGGGATACCCTGGGTTCATTATCAGCGTGCAAGGGGGACACAGGGGGTCGTGAGGGGATTTTCTGCCTTGAGGAACACCGAGGGAGAGACGCTGGGCATCGCCCCCCGGCGCAGCTGCCAAACGGGGGGATCTTTAAGGAGGACGAAGGAAATTCAAATATCTATTGGGATAAACCCACAAAGCTCAAAAGCAAAAGTCATCTTTTAGGCCGGCAGGGGAATGCGGCCCCTCTCCCTCAGCCCCTCTCCCTCAGCTGCCCCGACCCTCCCGGCGCTGACCCGGAGACAAAGAACGCTGAGCACGGGAGTTTTCCGGGGCAGGACCCCCCCTCACACAG
>VZRV01000997.1:0-29334 GCA_013398115.1 Falcunculus frontatus | reverse complement strand
GCTGAGGCGGAGGGACGGGGCAAGATGGCGGCGCCCGTCCTGCTGCGGGTGTCGGTGCCGCGCTGGGAGCGGGTGGCGCGGTCCGCCGTGTGCGCCGCCGGCATCCTGCTCTCCCTGTACGCCTGCCACCTGGAGCGCGAGAAGGGCCGCGACAGCCACTACCAGGCCCTGTGCGACCTCAGCGAACGGGTGCGCTGCTCCGCCGCCATCACCTCCAGGTGAGGCGCGGCTGGGACCCGCCGCCGCCCCCGCGGGGGGAAAGGGCTGAGGGCTGCGGGAGCTGTGGGGACGGGTCCCGGAGCGCTACCTCCGGTGCCTCCGGGGGATGCTGGGGGGCCGGGCCGGTGCTCGGAGGGGCTGCGGGCCGGGCGGGGGCACGGAGGGGCCGGGGCAGCCCGGGGAATGGGTCGGCGCTCCCGGTTTGGGGCAGCCCCGTCGCTGGAGGGCCGCTGAGGGAGCGGCGTTTTTTGGGATCACCACGGGCTGGAGAGTGAGGCACCCGGAATTGCTGTGTTGTAATCAATGGCAGTTAGGTGGAGTGACAGGCTTTTTAGTGGTAAAGCCTCCTTAGAGTGAAATGCTGTAGCTATGAGTAGTGGTTAAGGACAACGTAAACAAGTCCAATTGTAGGTGATTCGCTTTGTTACTTTTAATTGCGGTATCCGTATTGCATTTTCATTGGGATGTCTCCTGGCAGCAAAGGAGATGGTTTTCTGATACAGAGGAAGTGCTTCATTCAAGGGAGACTTGGATGCCTCTGCAGCAAAAGCCCAATCCAAATCCTGACTGATTTTGCGGATGTCCAGCCAGTTTAGCAGTTATTTTCTAAAGGCCAAGGGCTCTTATTTCTGTTAGGAGAGTCAGTATATAAATTTGGTTCTTGAACAAATCTATGTATTAAATCCTCTTTTTTTTAAATGAGAATTTTGTTATTATCATGTCAGTGCCATCAGCTGAATGAGTACTTGAGGTTTACTTTTTCCTCTCTCAGTGTAACCTGTGCAAAAGCAGTCACAGTTTTTATAGAGGTACTTGCTGTATCATCATAACAAGCCAGTTTGAGAGAATGTTCCCATATTCTCTCAAGCTGGGAGCTGTAAAATTGTTGAAGCAAAACATTCAGGGAACTCTTATTCTTAAAACCTCTTCCGTGGTGACAGAAATGGGATTGTGTGACAGAGATCTGTATCTCTGGCCACCTGATACTGTGATTGAGGGAAGGCTTTAACTCTGCTTTTCTGTCTGTCTCAGGTCAGCTTTAGTTTGTGAAGGTGCTTGTTCATGTCTCTGGTTGGGGAGTGTCCTGAAATGTAAAGTTTGGATCTAACTAGGGAGGAGACTTCAATAAACTCATCAGATAAATTAAAATAATATAAATTAAATTATGCATAGGCTATTGAGGTTAAACCACGTGAGTCTTAGCAATTTTAACTTTAATTACAGATACAGGGGTAAAAAGAGAATAACAGAGATTTAAGTATTAAGTAGCTTGTTTTTGTATAGAATTGGCTTTCCAACAGCTTTTTGTTGTTGCACAAATGCTGCTGTTGTGACAGGGAATTTGATGTCACAGTTTTGATGCGTGTTTACTGAACGCTTGGGAGAAGGAAATTACCTAAAGATATAATTGGAATTATTTCTAATTATGGAATCATGCTCGGTAATTACAGCGTTCATTAGCAATGCTGCAGCTGACACGTTGAGTAAGACCTGGAAATCCTTTACTGTAGGAATTCTATATGATAATGTGAAGAGTTAGGGATAAAATGCACTAAAATCTCCCAGCAGTTGCTAGGAGAATCATGCCTGGAGTGAAGCACTGCAAATGCCAGGAGAGCTCGTGATCGTTGGAGCAGGTGGTAAAAGGAGTTTGTGGAAAAGGAACGTGCAAGTTCTGTTCAGTGAAACCATATTTGGAGAAGAATTTGCTTTCCAGGCTGTGCAGGACACTCAGGGGGAGTTTTGCTTTAAAAGTAAGGCAGGAGGGCAAGGCATTAAACTTGGAAAGAAATTATTCTTATTTTCCCTGTTGCCACAGTTCCATCCATCGTTCTCTCTGACTTTCTCCAACTGAACGTTCCTTGTTCCTGCATCTCCAGAGTTTGTCAGGAACCTGATTTCTAAAAGGAACTTTTAACCACACTTTAGATTTCACTGGGGTAGTAGAGTTTCAATCTTGTGTTCCAGCTTTTTCACATGTAATTCAGATTTAACTTTCACATTTCTTTTCTCATTAAGCTGTCACACTGACAATCAGAAATTAATTGATTAGCTAATTATCAGGGTTAACTCTGCAGAATTAACTGGGTAAGAAACTTTGGTTTCTACTTTGGCTTCTAGACGGTTCATTGGGTTGTGTGACTTTTTATTCAAGCTGGGTTTGCTGATGGAACTTAATGTTACAATCTCCACATCCTGAGTTTTGACTCCAAGAGTGGGCTGAACTTTAAAAAGCACTTAATGCTGTTAGGATTAATTTTAAATGTATAGAATAATTAGACTAAATTAGTTTATTCCTTCTCGAGCTGACTTTCTGGTATTTGGGGTGGAGGTTTTTTTTTCACCAGCTGTTGGTATTTCCAAGCCTTGCTTTTAAGCCAGATCTGGCATTGGCACGACAACAAGAACAGAAATGTAAAGACTGCCAGCATGTGGAGGGAGGAGCCCAGAAAATCTCCTATCAGAGCCTAACTCATGCAGAAGATTATGTTGGAGAGATATCTTGCCAGTATCCCTTACCCAAAACATGAATGGTCAGCATATTTCAAGTTTTTATCAAGGGGACAGTTCATGAAATAGTTTAAAAATAAAAATTGCTAAGGAGTGTCTGATAAGGGCAGGTATTAAGGAAATACCTAACGTTTCCATTAGCAATTACTGTATTTATTTGAAATTAATTGCTGTCATATATTTGAGAATAATTAAGTGGCAAGAATGGCTTTATTTATAGTAAAACAGCCTAATAGCAGTTCCTGAAAGATATTTTTGGTCTTGCTGTAGTTTCACAGAGGGAATTAAAGTAATAAAACACGTTTCAAGTCATACAGGTCATGCTACAGCTTGAAATAAAATGTGACCTTTAAGTAGTAACACAGAGACCCAGAGCCTTTTGTTGGTCTTTTCCATGCCCTGAGAGATTTTGGGGTCTTCTGATACATTTCTGCTTTCTGTCTTGGTGAATTGGAGGTTCCTGCAGGGCAGATTAGTGGTTTTGAAGGTTTTGTAGCCTGGCATGCATTAATTAATGCTGTACCTACTGTAACAGAGCCTCAGGACAGCAGCACAAATGAGCAAAGGGCACATGTCGTGTATATCTTTTAGCAATATTTGCAGCTGCGTCAGTGAAGAGGTTTGGCAATAGTCAATATTGATCTTTAGCTGATTGCTGATGGAGTTCTGGAGTCAAAATAGCATTTTGAGAACCTGGATGTAATTGATATTTTAGGAGTTCCCTGTTCTGAGCTTTATGCTCATGGGCAAGGTCTTGGATTGGTGTCTTGTGTTTGAGGCACTCTGAAAAGGTCTGAAAAAGTCTGATGTGACAGAATGGTTTGGGTTGGAAGGGACCTTCAAGTTCATCTTGTTTCAGACCCCATGCAATGGGCAGGGACACCTTCTTCCAGACCAAACTGCCTGTCCACCTTGTGTTTTCTAGTGGATGCACCAAAATACTCACCTGGTAGTTCCTGAAAATGCCTGTTAAATTTGGTGTGTGTTGTGGGCAGCTCTGAAAAGGTGGCTTGTGACAGGTGTAGTGTTATTGTGTGGTTCTGCATACATTCATAAATCACTTTAAACAGTGAATTTACACCTCTTGTGTTCTGTTTGCTTGCTTCACCTTCAGAGCTGTGTAATCGTGCTGTTTCCTCTGCAGAGTGGGTGTGAATTGCTCTGAGAACTGCATGTAAAACTGCCCCATGCTGGTTTTTCACAGAGCACACCTTGCTAGAACTGTTCTGGTGCATCTTTACAGAGAACAACCCAATTGTCCAAGGAAATGGGACATGCAGAAAACTTCCCAGACCTCCCTAACCTGATGTTTAAAGAGGTTCCCACTGAGCTCTGTTGTGGAGCAGTTCCTGTAAACTTCTTGTCTGTCAAGTTTGCGTAATTCCAGGCAAAGAACATTATGTAGCAGTTATTATTTATATTAATAATAATAAATTCCTGATATCCCAGGATTTTTTTTTTATTGCTGTACCTGCAGGCAAATATCCAGATATGTTTGAGGTTTCCAGCTGCCAGTGTTAGTGACTGATGTAAGGTGTTAGGAGGTGTAACAGGGCTTCTTCAGTGATTCTGGATTCACTGGGTTTGCTCTCTGAGGGAAGCTTGGAAGATCTCTGGTTTGGAATTGGGCAGGGAGAAATTGGAGGAGACTAATTTCAGCACCACAGGGGAAGGGAGGGAGACCCACAGTCACTCCTCTCCTGAAGGGAAGCCCTGCCCTGGGAGCCAAGGTTCTCTGTCCCTTGTCCCCAGCTGGGCTGGCACTGCGCAAACAGGACTCAGGACTGGCACAGCGTGGGGAGGCAGGGAGCAGAGGCTGAGGGTGTGAGCTGGGAGGATCCAGAGCTTATTCCATGTGCTGGAGAGGGAAGGTGTTTCAGGAATGCTGGTAGAAACCAGCTTGGGGTTTTAAAGTTGCTTTTAAAGCTGCAGAAGCTGATTGCTCAAGTGGGTTTTCCCCCCCACCTTTCTAGGAGAAATTTGATGATTTAATGGTGGTACAACACTTAGTGACTGAAGCACATCTTTTATAAAACACAGCAGTGCCCTTGCTATGGGAATCCTTTATTTTCCATCCTTGCAGTGCTCACACAAACACGTTTATTTTTGCTTTTCATAAATACATAATTTCCAGCTTGACTGGAATTTGCAATAGGGCTAAGAATTATTTTGCCTGGTGCAAAGTAAATTTAACAAAGTGCCTGTAATTCAAACTTGGGCTTCATTTATGGTAGCTTAATAGAAAAGATGATGTAGAAGGAATCAGTGCTGTTGGCTTGTAGCTTGAATAGCCAGTGCTTCTGTAAAGGCTGCTATAAAATAATTATCCACTGTCTGCTTAAGATTTTGCTGATCTAGACACTGAGATTTTTTACAGACTGTTTCTGAAGTAGAGCTGGAGGATATATAGACCGAAATCTCATTTGGTTGTGCTAAATACTGCTAATAGATTTAAACATGAAATGAAGTGTATCAACATTTCTGAGCACTCCTGGCAGATTTACAAATGGCAATTTTTAATCTCCTTTTTTGTGGCTTCTAATTGAAGGCTTTTACTTAATTTATTAAAGCTATTTGAATGGCCTTGAAACCATGAATTAGGTTTAATCCAAAATCCTCTAGTGAAGCTGGAAAGAAGTTGCAACCAAAGTTTCTTAACATGCTCCAGATCCTTTGACCTTTATATGAGCTTTTCACTGAAGGCAGGGTGTGAGCCCTGCTCCCCTCTGAGAACTTTCATTCTGGACCAGAACTTATCTCAGAAGTCCAGTGGTGCTTAAGGAAATGTGCACATCACTTGTCAAGTGAAGCCTCTTTTTCTTTTTAGAAAATTAGATTTGTTGTTTCCTCGGGGTTACAAAGTGGTAAGGGGTGCTTGCTGTTGATAACAAAATAATGCTCATGGGATGATAAGTAATCCTGAAATGAGAGCCTTTAAGTAACCTCCTACTACCCAAAAACCCCAACCTTGAGTTCTTTTCTTGCAGTTTGAGTACAGAATCTTTTTTATTGTTTGCCCTTTTCATTGTACCAAACCCAAAAACTGAGAGAGAGAATTGTGTTGGCAAAGCTGCTGCTGCACAGATGCAGAGATTTTGGATCATACAATACCTTTGAGTAATCTGGTCCCCTGAAGGATTTGATTGCATTTTCCAACAGCCCTCGAGGACGCTGGAATGTGACCTGGGAATTGTGTGCTTTGTTCAAGGCATCTGCTGCTGGGCCTGCCCTCATTCAGGGTGGTTATTTCCATGTTAAAATGAATTTCCAGGGGTTAGTTCAGTTCTGGGCATAAAAACTAAGGAGGTTACCAGGTGAAATTGAGGGGATGTGATTCTGGTCATCACCAGGGGTTGTTGTTGAGGTCAAAAGTGCTCAGAAAGCATCTGGGACATCCAGGAAGGCTTCAGGGGAGGCTGCCAAGTGTCGGTGCAGGTGAAACCCCGGTTCAGAAGTTTCAGCTGATCCTTACTGACAGTGAGAGGCCAAGGAAAGCATCTTGGGGAATGATCTTTTTGGCAAAACTGTTCAAAACATCTGCAGGTAACTGTCAGAGCTGGGGCTTGGCTACAAAAACACTCCAGCATTTCTTACCGGGACTGCATGGGACACTAATCCAGCTTCTGGCTAAATAAACACTTTTTGTTTTGTTTGTTTGACTTGGTGTGTTTGGCAGGCTTGGAATTCTGCTGCTTTTTGAGCCAATGCTGATAAGTCATAGCTTTTAACTTGTTAAACTGGATGGTTGTTTGCTCGTCTTCTAAAATACTTGAGATACTGGGGGACTAAATGAGGTTCTCGTGTTCCCTTTTTGCATTTTCTCTGCTAAATTATGCTGAAGTGTTTCAAGTGTGTCCCCTAATAGGCTGTTCTGGAACATAGAGGATGTTCATAATGGTGCAAAAGAGATTTAAATGATTTAAAAGTGTAAGATTTCGTTGGAGGTATGTCACCTCTGGATCCCAGTGACCTCAGCTCTTTTTGTCTTCCTGTTAAGAAGTAGCAATTGCACACAAATACTGCTTTAAACTTCTAAAAATGCAACAGTGCTGAGCTTTGAGAAGTACCTCAAAGCAAAAGGGGCATTGTTTAGAGGGTGGATAATAACTTTCAGTAATAACTTTCAAAACCTCCTTTTGATAAAAGATAGTGCACATTGGACTGAAAATCACTGTAGTGTTCAATTTTAGATACTGGGAAAGTAGATGAAACACTTTATCTTGGTTTTTTTGAATCACTGTTTAACGTTTTAAAGAACATTCAGAGTTGTACGTGCAGATAAGGAGGGAAATGGAGTTACAAAGATGTCTTAAAGGTCTGTTCCTTGTGGTTAGTTCAGATTGCTTTTTATTTTTTAATAGGAGTGAAACTTGGGTGTGGTGAAAGTGGGTTTGGCACAAGCGTTTGGCAGAGTGCTCTGAGTCACCTCGAGTGACTGTGACCTGGATCTCAGCACGGAACTCCTGATCCTTAGGGATGGGAGCCACCAGTCAGAACCAGGAAAAACTTGGTGAAATTGGGCTGTGCTTTTGTCTTGCTGTGTAAGCAGCTCTGTAATTACTGCAGGTCATTTTGTTTAGCATTCTGTAGCCAAAAAAATGATGCAAGTTAATAACACTTCTTCTAAATTATGTTTTTTTTGTAAAAGGCAGCTTACATGAAAGACTTCTGCGTTTATTTTTTGGAGCTTATCTTGCTATTAGGACTTTCTTCTTGCTATTTGTTTGCCATATTTTTTTAGACTTTGAAAGTTATCATCGATCAGGCAATTCACACCTGAGTTTGGTGTGAAAAGGAACATTATCTACTCCGTTTTTATCCTTCCTCCACTTGCTGGCAGAAGTTCCTGGTTCATTGTGGGTTTTATGATCTTTATAAAATTAGGAGATGATTTAGGCTTTTCAGTAGGGAAATGAGATGGGAAAGGGAGTATACAAAGTAAATATATAAAGTTTAAATACTTTGCTTTTCAGTTTGATGCAGAACTTGCTCCCACTCCAACCCTTATAAGGCTGAGAAAAGTGCTCTGTGTTAAAGCCCAGGCTGCTTAGCTGTCTCCAAGTGTGTGGAATTAAGATGCGAGATTAGACCTGCACTCCATGGGCTGAAATGTAATACCTGATGTTCTCAAAGCTGCTACAAGGCCAGCAAGACACTTAATGAACTCGTGCATGTGGAAAAAGCTTTCCCTCTGCTCTGACCTTGCAGCTCTGCACAGATCACTCCGGGACTCTGACTCTCAGGAAGGGCTGGAACTCGTTATCCTTGCACTGGCAACATTTTATTCTCTTGCAGAATAACTGCAGGGTCAGCTTCTGTAAAATGAAATTTTTGGTGTTTTAAGCTCGAGTTTGCTCTCAGACACCACAGGATCTGCTGAGCATCAGAGGTGAGAGCACTCATGTAGGGGAGGGATTCAGCATCCTGCAGTTATTTGGAGTTAGGTTGATGCTGAACCTTTGCACACTTTGGGTTGTGCAGGAAAACCCAAGTGTGTTCAAATCACTTTAATGTCACCCTGCAAAGAATTCTCATTTGGAGACCAGAACAAGAAACTGAACCTGTGGATGGCAGGCTGAAGCATCTATAAATGTAGTAATACAGAAAAATAAATAGAGACTATTAGATATAAAAATGATAATTCCTTTCATATATTTGTGGGGCTCTTTAATTTGGCCTTTGCAAATTGGACAAGACAATTGTTGCACGTGCTGTGACCATCTTATCAAAGGAAGGCTAAAAAATTAACAGTTCTCACTTAAAATCCAGGTAACATTCAAGGTGTGGGAGGAAAATTCGTCATAACTGAGATTCTTTGTAATTCTTTGGAATTCCCTGAGCCCCAGAGTTGCCCTGGGATGAGAGCAGGGAGCCAGGCAGTTCTGCACTGCTCTTCCCTGCAGCTCCATGTCTGGCAGCTCTGGGATGCTGAGGCTCTGTCCCCTGGGAAAGCACTGTCTGTGCTGCCTTGAAGCTTAATTTTGTCACAAAAGTTCCACTTTTAAAAGATTTGAGACCAAACTAGCTGAAAGTATGTTTAATTTTTGACTGTTTATACAGTAAATCTGCTTTCTAGGAATTGGGACCTGCTGGGTTTCTCGGGGAGAAGAGCACAAGAGTATTAATAGTGACTTCAAACTTAGTCTGCAATTAAAATTATGAATTTAAATGAGTTTAGCACAGATGGCTGTGAGACTAGAAAGTATTTTGGAGATGATATTAAATTGTCCTTATTGTGGTATCTCTTTCTATGAGAAAACTGCTTGTGATGTGGTGGTGGCAGGTCCCAGGTGTGGTGAGTTACATCAGCAACGTTCCTGCCATGTGCAGGGACAAACCTGAGCTGTCTTGGTTCAGCAGGGCCATTGCCTCTAGGACAAGAAACTTCCTGAAAACTGCACTTTCCTTGGATTTTCCTGCTTTTTTACCTTGCTCAGTTAAGCTGGTAATGTGAAGCAAGGCTTACCTTTGTGTGGTGTTTGGCTTGATGCTCCAAAAATCTGCTGGCAGATATCCCAATGTGCTCTTGTGAGTTAAATTACCTGTTAACTGGAGTAGTAAAATAACTTCATATTTTCAAGTGACACTAATAAATAGGGTCCTCACTTTGCTTTTACAAATAATGGCATGATCTGCCTTAGGGCATCAAATTAATGGTTTCTGGCACAAATACATTTGCTAATTTAATTTTTTCCTCCTCCTTCCCGCAGCAGCAGTTTTGTAGGGCTTGTGCTGCTTTCTGCCTTATCACTAGAAAGTTGAAAGTCACTTTGTGGTGGATTCAGGTGTTGGTTCAAAGTGTCACACTGTGCAAGAGCTCCAACAAACGAGGGCTGGGGATCTTGTGATGGTGCCATCCTCAGCTCATGTGCTTGACAGATTTGGGTTCCTCCTGAGCTGTTAGACTGAGAGGCAGCTGAGGTACAAATTTATGTCCTGATTCTCCTGCTCTGATCCAGCAAGGTGAGTGCTGGCAGAGCTGGAACAAATCCTTGCCAGTTGTACCATCTTCCCTCGGCTTTGTAGTGACCTTGTGTCCGATTTACTGTGGTGCAGAGAGCTGCTAAAGCTGTCGGTGGGGGAAGGAAGTGTTTATTTGACAAAACAGCTCCAAACTACAGCTGTAGGAAGGAGCTGTTCAGTGAAATTGCAGCTGTGTGGACTCGGTAGTTCCTGGTGTGTCAAACAACTTTAACCAGCAAGGTGTGGGATAAAGCTGTGCCCAGTGCTCCCCCTGTTGCTGCTTGGTTTTCCAGGAGAATTCCACACAGGTCATGGCAGGATTTGTGTCCTTTTCTTTCCCCAACAGCCCTGAACTGAAAATCTTGTGTAAAACAATAGGTGCCCAAATAAGAGTTAATTCGTTTCCCTGTTTTACAGATGGGGTCGAGGATTCGGTCTCTTGGGTTCCATCTTTGGAAAGGACAGTGCAATAAATCAGTCAAACAGTGTTTTTGGCCTCGTGTTTTATATACTACAAATGCTACTTGGTAAGTATTCATTCACTTCAGAGCCTCAAGTATAAAGCAGGGCTGTGGTGATGAAGGAGGAGAGCAATATACGTTGCACAATCTGCAAGAAAACCAGATAAATGCTTCTGATTTTATATCTTGGGGTTTTTTTAGCACCACTCTAATGATACATCTGTCCAAAGGGCTTAAAAACCCAACTGATAACAAGAGTAATTGCATTTTCTCCTGATATGCTATTAATAATACAAGTGTGAAGACAGTTTCTGTGCTGGTATTTTCACTCCAGTATATTTGGCATTGGATTGCACGGTGGAAAAGAGAGGGAATAAAAATGGAATGAGCAAGTTTTGCAGGAGTAATAGAGCAGGCAAAAAAGTGCATGAAATGTAAAGTATATATATATTTCTTGGTAACTCTCTGGTTTGCTATAAAGCTGCTAATCTTGACAGAAATAACTTAACCAATAATTTTCCTATAACTCAGGAGTATGAGGATGGTTCATACTACACACACTCCTTATCACAGGGCTATCGGACAGAGCCTTAGATGCTCCCCTCCAAATACCCACTTCTCAACCCTGGTGTTTTAAACAGAATTTTGTGTAACTGTTGCTGAGTGGCTGAGTTTGAATTCACTTTTGCTCTGTGTGGAGAGGGGTGAGTAACTTTCTCTCTCTTGTTGCAGGTATGACAGCAAGTGCAGTAGCAGCTCTAATCCTCATGACATCCTCCATAGTGTCTGTAGTAGGGTCACTGTACTTGGCATACATTCTGTACTTCGTGCTGAAGGAATTTTGCATTGTCTGCGTGCTCACATATTTGCTGAACTTCATTCTCTTTATCATCAACTACAAACGACTAGTTTATTTGAACGAGGCCTGGAAGAGGCAACTCCAACCCAAACAGGAATAACCCCTGTTGGAACTTTTGACTGACAGTCTGAAGACCCAACTTCCATTAAGTTTATTTTGCAGTAATTTTTTTATTCTCCATATCAGACACTTTTTCCCCTCCCCCCTGAGAATCATAATGGAAATTTTGAATTATAAATTTCAAGGGGCCCCCAGATAATTTCTCTGTGCTAATCTTCAGTTTAAATGCGGTTATGAAAGAAAGCTCTATAACAATCAAAGACAAGCTTTAACTTTACTTTGAAGGAGTTTTAGCCACAGCAAAACCTAGACTCTCTCTCTTCCCCCTCCACTTGTGAAGTGGGTAACACTTGCTATAAAATATCCTGTATATAAATTCAGGTATAACAAGATGTGATCATGACATGAAATATTCTAGGCTAGCATCACCATATTTAATGTTGCCATGTTTACAGTATGTGTATTTTTTTTCTTTTTTTTTTCTTTTCTTTTTTTTTTTTTAGCTGATGGACTTAGATTTGACTAGGACTTATACTGTAAATAAAATTAGAACTCTTGGTTTCATCCCTGGAGAAACTCACTGTCCCATGGGTTTGGTTAGGAGCTGTCAGAGGGTTCAGCTCAGAGTCGACTGACACGATGGAAGAAATGATCTCTAAAGAACATGGAGTTGCTGCTCTCACTGTTGTGCTTTCACAAGAATGATGCTTGGGGTTGGTTCCATTTTTTTTTTTTTTTTTTTTTTCTTTTTTTTTTGTCTCTAGTAACAAAAATGGAATTAAAGCAGAAACCTGAAGTATGTTGATTAAATGACAACCTCATGAATTTCTGTACAGAACGAAAATAGCTTCATGTGGTCAATGAAAAGCTGATTTGCAGATTGGGGGTTGGTGTATTAAGTGTTCTTTGAAAGGACTCCATTTCCATGCAGAGCTGTTTCATTTTAAGCTGTGGTCAGCCAGCCAGTGTTACTAATGTTTGATGTTCTATGAATGCTGCAGTATAGAATTGCAATTTGCAGTGGAAACCACTGAGTGAGCAGGATAACCAAGCAGTGCACTGAAAAAGCAGTTCCTTAATTGATCTTGGTCAGGATCTTTGGTTTGTGCTATATTGGGAGATGAACTTTAGGCCTGACACACACACACATAAGATCTCTTGGAAGGGCAACCTGTTTGATGGGATAAGTAAGTCAATGTGCTCCTGAAAATGAAATGTGATATAGTGCTATCATTGCTCTTTCTAAGAACTAATTGGGAAAAAAAATAATTCAACTGCAGATTTAAACAAAAGGAACAAAATTGTACATGTTGTTTCTGCACTCAGTATTCTAAGGCTGAATGTTAAAAGTGCCTTCTGTCTTCAAATCTTAAACCAAATACTTTGTGTTGAACTTGGCAGGCAGAAGTGTCCTTGCTTTAAAAATGAACAAACAAAATTCCCAGCAAACTGGCTGGGGATAGAGGAGTATTAAGAGATCTGTTTTTAGTTTTTAGACTGAGAAGTGGTAGCAGTATTGTTTTCAGTTTAATTTAAAAGGTTGATGTGATTTGGAAAAGTGAAATACTTGTGTTTCAGATTGTGTGACACTGAAATGTGTGGGTTCAGCTACTTTCTGTAATTGGTGCTGTGCTGCTTTTTGCCCTTGTCAGTTCAAAATATGAAGAATTCCAACTGCATACCCATTTATTTAAAGAACTAATTTAACTACTTTTAGCATTTTCTTTCTCAAACATGAATGTCAGAGAGACACTTCCATTGTAAGTGGATTTTAAACACTAAGGAGAAACTCGACTGTGAAACGAACAGTGTTTCCATAGGGCAAAGCGAGTGTTGAGATTGAATTCACAAAAATATTATTTCAGTTACTACTGAAGCAATTCTCTGGTTTGTACCAAGGATGTAGGTGGAAACTGCTTTTCTGTATAGAGTTCTGTGGTATGAGTAACATCTGTTGCATGTAACACTAAATGACTTGTCCCTCGTCTGACAGTTTTAGCCAACAATTCATTAAATGAGTTTTGTATTGACCAGAGTATAGTTAAAGCTTGTCTTGATGTTTAGTTGTGTCTCTCAAATGCCTTCCACTTTGATATTAAGGGGAATGAATGATGTTGAATTGGTCCCTCAAGGCTTGGCTTTGTTCTCTCCCAAGCCTTGAGGCAGAATCAGTGTTTAATGTGTTGTATAGATTTTATGTTGATGCATTCCTGTGATCTACACTAAAGGCATCTTTTTTTCATCCGAGGAAGAGGTGAACACGTGCTGCCTGAAAGTTGCTCCTATCTCAGAGCAAGCAGCCATGGAGACAAGTGTAATCCATGAGTACTTGGTCCAATTTTTGGGAAAAAAAAAGAGGAAAAAAAAGCCCCATCAGCTGAAAGTATTGGTGTTGACTTAACTTCACTGTGTCTTGTGCTTGTTTGTGTGGGCATAGTCTGTTCATTCAGTTTGTTTAGTAAAAATGTTTAGGGCCAGATTTTCAGCAGTGGTGTCTGCAGTCCTTGTTTGTGTGCACATAGGGATCAAATGGAGCTGGAGTTTGGGCTCTGGGAGAATTTGCAGCTACACTTTGTGCACGAACTTGCAAATCTGATCCTTAATTGTGAACTCTCTTGTCTTGTGTGCTTTCCTGGAAGTTATTTTTTACTGGAAGTGATTTGCTAGAAACAGCCCTGATTTCTTCTCTTTCTCTCTTGTGCTTCAGAAATGCAGCTGGCCTGAATAAAGGGCAGAATAATCTTAGCAGGAGAAATTTGGACCTTTCTGCTTCCAGTCCTTTGGACTCTTTCCTTGTTGCTCCCAATGATAGAAACAGCATCTTTCTTCCAGTAAAATGGGTTGTGATGTAAATCAGGAGTGCAGCTGTGCCCCCCTGCCTGCCCCAGCCAAAATGTGGTGGCAAATGTGTGCTGAGCCTGGTTTCACCCTTGAAAATCCAAAGGCAAATCCTAAACATTCTCAAGGATGCAGGAGTCTGGGTAAAGGCAGGTAAATGATACTTGGGCTGGCAAGGGACAGGGGGTGTTACAGAGATCCTCGCTGTGGTTTCAACACTCATGAGAATGGAGGAGATAAAATTCGCAGTATCCAAACAGTGGTTCTGAATTTGGGCTCTTCCTGCCCCTCTTTGGCTCTCTCAGAATCCCAGAATTCCTTTGGGATCACAGAATATTCTGAGTTGGAAGTTCTGCAGCGAGGAGGGGACTGGAAAGGCAAAAAAACCTTATCCCAAAACCTGCTTAGGAATTCAACATTCCTGAAATCCTCTTACTGTAAGGTACTTGCTACTCTTTAAGGCCAACAAAGCATTCGAGTCTCGTGGAGGAAATGAATATTCTTGGAAGTTTCTTCCTGTAAAACATTAGTGACACTGAGGCCAGTGAAACCTTCCTGACCTGCTCTGAAGTGACAACAAATTTCTGGTGAGGAGGTTTCTGAATGCTGTAGTTTGCATTTGTCCGCTGCTGTAGAATCTCAGTTGTTCCAGGAGGTTGGCGAGGTGCTTCAGGCAGCACTCTGCTCCTAATTTATGTGGGCTAAAGTCAGAGATTGACTGGCTTTGGTTCTGCCAATGTTGTTTAAACTGGTCCAGAAAAGATGAAGTATTCTGTTACCATAAAACTGTATTAAGCATGGCCTAAATATTAGGTGTTTGTTCTGTATAGTATGTTCCATCAACTATTTATTCCCAGTGCTTTAAACTCCAAATCAAACACCCATTTAAAATGCAGTCATTGGGCAGATGCTCCTTTTCTCAATATAGGCTGAGAGATTCTCTATTGGAGGTTTAGGATACAATTTTGCTAACAGGTAAAAAAACCATGTAAATATGTACGAATTCTTATTTGTTGCACATAACTTTTTTGGTAAAAAAAAAATAACAAAACAAAAAGAAAAATAAATGTAGAAATTACCTGTGGATGTCTTGCTGCAATCATTCTTATGCTGCATTCATGCAGTCCAAACATAAGAGCTTGAATGAACCCAACCAGAGGCCTTTTTGGACTCAGTCTGAGCCTTAGAAACTGTTTTTAATGTCAGTACTGTAATTCTGTTTCTAGAAATTGTACCAAGTCGTGTGGTTTTTTTCCAAGACATTGTGTGTGCTTAGCAGTAGAATGGTTTAAAGCACTTGATTCCCCCCAGATCCCAGTTTTCCCAGTAGAATTCCTGCAGCTTTGTGTCTGGCTCATTGTGTGTAAAGGCTGAGCAGCGTTGACTTGAGGCTTTCACTGTTTACAGTTCTTTAAGCAAAAAAAACCAACAAACCCAACGTTGTGATTTTTATCACTTTCTGCTTTATTGGGTCTGTGGGGCTGCTCAAAGCTGGTCCCACAGACCACAAAATACCTGGAAACTGCTGGATGTCTCCCTGGATTTGGGGAGGGAGCTGCTGGCCAGGGTTGGGTTTGTGATTGCACTGAGCTGTTGAGAACAAGCAGGAATTAACCCTCCAATGTGTGCTCAAGTTTTGGGGGACTGAGCTGAGTCCTGGTTTGTAAGGAGTGAACAATGTCAAATCCTCATCTGTGTTTTGGTCAGGTCTTTTGAAATTGGGGAAGAAAATGAGTTTTTAAAGGATGATGTCTAGAGATGGTGAAGTTGAAATAACTTTCAAACACTGCTAGTGGGCTTAAATATGGTAATTGCTTATACCATGGTGTGTTTGAACAAGTGTCTTTTTACTGTGCATAGAGTTTTATATTCTGGGGGTTTAGTTCTAGAGAAAATCTAGGCCTAGCACGGTGTGAGGAATGCTGTAGTGTGTTTTTTCTTTTCCCTTAAAAACACAAGAAAAATTGTTATGGAGTCTGCAGTGAACATCTGTGTCCTTATTCTGCTGGGACAGGGTGGAAGGTGGTGTTGGCTCCTCGTGTACCACCTCTAAAGGGAACAGAATTTGGCCACCACACAACAGAAAAGCAAATATTTTCTTTATATGGTCAGATTTTGGTCACTTCCCTGAGACACTCACACCAGAGGCAGCTGCAGAACAGGGAGTCATGGCAACAGCTTCACACAGAATCTGTGAATTCCAGTAATCAAACTCCATAACTGTGACTTCCCAAATGCATTGAGCAGATTTTGTTGCTCTGCTCTTTGTGATGCTGCTTTTGGGACAACACTGGGAAGTTTGCAGACTAAATACTCTGAGTTTTTCTGTGAGTGGTGGTGTGATCCTTGACAGTCTAAAGCCTGGCCTGGGCCAGTGTGCAGCCCTAAAGGGACATCACTGTGTGAAACAGCACATGAATTTACACCTGGCCCTTCCCCAGAGGGCTCCAGGCCACTCTCAGAAAGATTTAGAACAAGATTTCCCTCTGGGCTGCTCTTCCTGTGGTGACATTTAATATGAAGGAAGCCCTTCCCCGCTGGGAGGGCTCTGTCAGTGCCATTGTTAGACACAGTTTGTGTCTAATAGTGGCAGTTTTGGTACTGTAAAATAAATAGATTTAAAGCTGAGTTGATGTAGCCCCTCCCTCTCTAACATATTCCACCTTGCTGCTGGAATAGGAATTCCAAACTGGGTGTTGGAGTATGTTGGGTGGTTCATGCCCTTCCTGACTGCTGGGAATGCTCAGGATTTCTCACACATCCATCGTGTCAGGCCAGAGCAGCTGCACAAACTGTGCTCCTCTGCAATCCTGTGGAAAGTTTGCTGTGATCTCAGTAGTGTTAACTGTTAGGGGAGTTTAACTGGAAAACCTCATTTCCATTAGTGGGATGTGATGTTCATTTAGAGTAACTTAGATTTTTTTTTTTTAAGTTCAGTATTGATTTGTATCATGTAATATTTGTAAATTTTTTTTGCCGTAAACAGATACCTCAGTCAGGATCTCTAACTTCAGCTCCTTGAAAGTCAATATTTGTTTTCCTATCTGGAAACAGGAAGCCTCCAGACACGACTAAGCAGAGGAAACAAAAGTTTCTGATCTGCTTTGCATCACAGTAACTTCTTCAGGTGGACTAGAAATCGCATTGGACTTGCAAGACTTGAATCAGGCATAAAACTTATTTAAACAAAAATTTAATAACGAGTTCAACATAATCCCCAGCCACCAAACCCTTCGTTTTCATTTTAGAAAGAGGGAATGTGATGTTATTACAGGAGGAAGACAGCTTGATTCATTTGCAATCTTCCAGTATCTGTCTCTAAGAACAAATGCAGCTGCTTTGGGCTGGCGTTGGCGGGTGAAGATTCCTTTCTTGTTCCCCAAAACTCGTGTGGTCGCTGCAGAGAGGTTATAAAATAAAGTAAATACATAAAACAAGTGCTTCCAGGCCCTGCTGTGAGCTGTTACAATGTAGGTACTAAATCAGGCCAGGTGGAAGAGACCTATGCACTTTCTTTCCACACAGTCAGGTACAACAGGGAGCCTTGGCAGGATTCATGGATGTGACAGAGCAATCCAGCTGCAATTCCTTGTATTTACAGCTGGTGAGCTGTGACACTTAATTGGGGTGTGCCCATTGATTAGTATTATATCTACAACAGATTGGCTCCACCTTCAGATTGGATGGAGGAAATGGTTTTATTGTATTTACTGTCCTTTGTGGTGTCTAGATCCTTTCTGCCTGTTTTAATTTTCGTAGGAAAGTAGAAAAAAGGATTGCAACAAGTAGAGAGACTGGAACTGCATCTGTGTGTGACCTTGTCTACATTTTCTCAGTCCTGTTTGAAGCTGATGCTGCTTTTCTGACCACTGCCATCACTGAGCTTTCTAATGCCTGTCCTGGTGCTCTGCAGGGTATTTTAGTGGTGTTCCTTCCTAGCACTGCTCACCACCTAACTCACTGCAGCTGGCACCAAGCAGAACAGGTTCCTTCCTAGATCTGAGTTGTTATTGTTGAATTTCTGTGTGACTGCACTGTAAATTAAGGAATTTCCCTTCCTTTGTGACTGCACTTAGCTATTAATAATGGGTGGAGTGTCATGGTAAGACAGCTGTGTGCCAGTGTGCCATCTGCTCCTCTACTGCTGAACCTCTACCAAGTTAAATATGGTTATTTAAGGTGCTCTGTTCCCAGGGCAGTTGTAGGTGACGTGGGAAGCAAGTGAGATGTCCCCAACAGCTGACTGAAGCTCTGAATTGAGGATGGCAATCTGGGTCTCTCACAAGCTTCCCTTGTGCATTGCCTCATGTTCCTGGGAGCATCTCTGAGGTGGGACAGGCAGAGAAAAGGATGAATTCAGTACAGGCAGGACCTTCTCTCTTGGCTCTGGTCATGCTGGATTTTGTGACAAAACCAGCTGTGCTCTGTCCTGGTAAACAGAGGGCCTTTTATCCTACCCTCCAGCACAATATTTGTGTGGCATAAACCACTAAACTCCCAGGGAGGATGGAGAGTTGTTTAGAATATAAATAAAAGCTTACCCTGATTGGTCATGAAATCAGCAAAATTCCAGATGAGCTCCCCAATCACGTACTCCTTCCTCTTCTTGTCAAACACTGCGTGGTACTCCCTGAGCATGGCCTTCTGGTACTCCTCAGTGAACATCATGGGGGGATCCTACAGCCAGGAAAACAGGATGAGGTGACACTTAATCCCAGAAAAGCCATTCCCACTTACTGAGGAGCTATTCCTGAAGAGAAACTCTGTGGTTGCTTGGTCTTCTAATTGCTGCTGCATTAACAGTGGCTGTTATGACAATTAGCAAACACAAAATTCCAGGTATTCCCAGGGGGAATTCCCCTGATGGTCATTGTCACAGAGGGACAGAAGTGCCACCCCCTCCTGCATGGGACAGCACCACAAACATCCATTCTCCAGGGTTTGCTTTCATTGAAGCATTTTCTACCACTGCCAAAGGACAGGTTTTGGAGTCCTCTTTAGGTAGGCAAAGCTCACTGATTTTGGTGGAGCAGGGTCACACTCCTGGAGCCTTTCAGACACTCCCAGCTAAAGCATCTCACAACAAAGCCAGGCCCAGTGGTGCCACCCTCTCCCAGTTACATTTTGTTGCCCTCTAAGAGCTTTTTCCATCTGGCAAACACCACAACACTCACGCTGTGAAGTCCAGGCACTGAATCTGCCCCATATTCACTCTGGATAATGGGTTTTTGGTAGGTTTTGTACCAGTTCTCAAACTGGGCTGTGAGTTGGAGTGGAATCACTTCCAGGTGGCCTGGGTCATGATACCAGGACAAGTAGCTGTTCACACAAATCACATCCACGTAGGGAGCCTGCAAAAAACAAGGTGAGAGTGGTTTTGGCACAGACTTCAACCTTCTCTTGTAAACTTAAATCCTCCCTTGGGTTCATTTAATGGAATCCAGGTTTATTACCCATAGAATGAAGTGTTTCCCCCATCACTCAGGCCCTCCAAACATCGTATCTTCCCCAGAAAAAAAAGCAGGATAAATTTAATAAGCTAACAGCATTAATTTGGCATTTTCCTTACAGATTAGGAAGTCACAGCAAAGAGTTAGACAAGATCAACACGTTTCATTCTCAGGTTTGTTAGAAGTTTTTTTGTTTCCAAGATGTCTCTGGCTTGCTGGTACATTTAGATGTACTTTTTTTTTTTGAGTATTGGAATGTGATTATCAAGTGAGTGGTCAAATATTTTGACTAGCAACTAAATTTTGTGCATCAATGGTGCAATACTAAGACTAAAGCATTCTGCAAGTTATTTGCCATTTCTACCACATGGACAGTGTGATAAAAGGGCACAAAGCCCCCTCAAGATAAAGTGATGTTGTATGTAACTTGTTCAATGTTCTCTTAACATGTTTTGTAATAAAAAGGAAAAAAAAAGTTCTAATATCACATCAGTGTATGAGAGATCTGTTCTTTGGGTTTGTTTGCCTGTGCTCCTCCAGCTAGGCAGAGTGGGAATGGGATATCCAAAAGCAGATTCCTGCTGGGTTCCTTCAGATTTAAGGCCAGAGGTTTGGTTTTTTTCTGGGGTGGGGAGGAAAAACCTCAGAGTTGCAGCCATTCCTGCTAATTATAGGTCAGTTTAGAAGAAATCCAAAGTATAACCTGGAGCAGGGATGTGTGGCAGCACCAACTCACCTGCTAGAAGTGATTATTGTACAGCAGTGCCCAGGATGTACCCTGGAAACAATATGGGTGTTAAAAATCCTTGGTCCAGGCTATGAAAGGCTCAGAAATCCAAGGAAAGTGCCTCTTGGTTATTTATACAGCTCTAGGGCTTTTAATTATGGAGCTGGAGGAGCTTTTAGATTATTCAACACAAACAGGCATCTGCCAAAGAAGATCTAGAGCAGTTTAAAGCAGGAATTAAAGCAAAGCTTCCTTCCTTTTGACTTCCACAAGGGTTGTGAGCATTTTAAAGAGGTTTAAGCTTTGGCTTAATTGCAAGTGGAAATCCTGAGCATTAGTAAACACGATCAACGGCACAGCAAAGCATGGCAATATTAATGGAATCCAGGGGAATAATCCTGCACACAAAGAATTGTTCTCTCTTACAGATCCCTTTTGTTTTTCAGCTGGACTACAACTTCAGGATAAGGTGATTTTTACTAGAAACAAAAATGTAACTTTTCTTTTGCCTTTCCTTGCTAAATATCTCCAGTAAATTTAGGGAGGTGCAGGGAAAGGACTATAAAACAAGTGACAAGAGGAGGAAATTTAATGTATGAATTAAAAAAAGAAAAAGCTAGAAAATAAAGCAAACTTACACCATGATCGAGAGCATAATTAGCATCTGTCACAAAGGTGACTGGTCTGGAGGGGTCGAGAGCTTTAGTGTGAGCTATCACTGTCCTGTTTGCAAACAGTAAAGCAAGAGTTCAACAACAGCATGGAGAAGCACAGCCCCCTCTCCCCAGGCTCTCTGTCCTTCCACCCCCCAGACAGAGCTGCTTTTGATTTAGCAGACAGTGTTTGAATTAAATAAAGAGAGTATCTGTCAGCAAGTGATTGCTATGCAGAGTGGAAGCACACCAAGCACAGGCACATTCATTTGGTGGTGCCAGCAGCTTAGAAGTTGAAGGGACAGTTGAGTTTGAGGACAAAACTGTGAAAGGGACAATAGGAAGTTTCTGAACAACTCCTGGGATACATTCCTGAGGCCCTGTGGCACAGCAGGCAGAGGTTGGATGGTTTTGAGGAAGCCCTGAGTGAGGGAGATGGGACAGAATGGGACAGTTAAGCTCTGCTGCTGCCTTGACATTGCAGGAGGGTGGTGGAACATTCTGAAGAACGAAACTTCACAGTTCTCTCTTAATGCAGCTACAGCTCCCAGGCACAGCCTGCTGCCCATTACAGAGCTGCCTCTGAGCTATCCAAAGCTTAAATCTCTTTAGAAACAAAACTAAAGGCTCTGCAGGGACTTAAAGCAGTGGCTTTGAAGTGGGGAGCCACAGAACAAATAAGCAGCACTGACTGCAGAAACTTGTCTTCAGAATGAAAGGCCAGTTATTTTACAGCTTTGCTGTGATTCTCAAAGAATTCAGCACTCATCTTCCAGTGGTAACAAGGAATATCCTGTTCCCAATAGGCCTGATTTTGCTTGACTCAAGAGATGCTCAAACCAAATGGACTCCTGGTAATTTTGTGAAGTCTTAGTGTTCAAAACCAACAGGTTTGAGACAGTTGAGCAGTTCTGAGCATCAGTTCAACCCATGCAGCAGTTACATTTTAGTTTGCATCTGCAGGTTGAGTTCCAGGGCTCCCAAAAAATGCCTGCCCTCCCTTTACTGCCTCTCTGTGCCATCCCAAAGGAAGAAGATGCATAATCTGCCAAGAGATGAGGAGCAGAGGCACTTACTTGAAGTAGTGAGCAGCTGGGGGCAGCTCCGACGCAGGCTCATTGGCCACTGACCACATCACCACTGAGGGCCTGTTCTTATCCCTGCGGATCAGCTCCTCCATCACAGCCAGGTGATGCTGCAGGGACTTGTTCCCAAAGCTCTCGCTGGAAGACAGAAGGAGGTGAGGGTGTAAAATCCATCCCCTTTGCCTTTCCCCGTGAAAACTCAGCCTCTGGGCACAGCAGAGCCTTGATGCTGAGGATGGCTTCTGTCCTATTTCCCCAAAGTTTGCTGCACAGTTCAGGGCCTTGGTTTGGGCTCGTTAATGGAGCCATGTGGCAAAATGCCCTCTGGTTGCCCAACATCATGAGGCACCGGTGGCGCAACGGGAGATTTCCAAACAGAGCAAAGTACTCTCATTATCAGGGCAACGGGTGGGACAAAGAGGACAAAAGTGTAAAAAGGGTAATGGAACACTTGGAGACAGCTCAGAGAGGAGCAAGGAGCGAGGGGCAGGGTGTGCTGGGCAGTTCTTACGGCAGTTTGATGCCCACCCCCGGGCTCTCGTCGATGACCACGATGCCGTAGGCGTCGCACAGGTCCATGATCTCCTCAGCGTAGGGGTAGTGGCTGGTGCGGAACGAGTTGGCCCCCAGCCAGCGCAGCAAATTGAAGTCCTTCACAATCAGGGGCCAGTCAAGGCCTTTGCCACGGATCTGAGGGGAGAGAGGAACCACCCCTTGTGAACACAGCTTCCCTACTTGATCCAGTCCTAGCCCCAGAGCTGCCTGCTACCGGCGCTGCCGGGGGTGGGGAACCTGGCAACCACTGTCACAGTCAGAGGGGTTTGGGTTGGAGAGGACCTTAAGCTCATCTCATTCCACCCCCTGCCATGGGCAGGGACACCTTCCACTATACCAGGTTGCTCCAAGCCCCATCCAACCTGGCCTTGGACATTTGCAGGAATGGGGCAGCCACAGCTTCTCTGGGCAACCTGTGCCAGGGCCTCCCCACTCTCACAGCAGACTGTCAGCATGTCTGACTGGAAGCTGTGGCTGGGAGATGCTTCAGTGTCTCCACCAGCACATCCAGGTACCCTGAGGGATGTTAGGACCATGGCAGGACTGGGCATGGTGTCCCCTTAGCGCATAGCCTGGGAGGAGAGAGTGAGGGAACAGCCCCTTGGAGAGGAGAGGGGAGGGGAGGCAGCGCAGGTGCCACCTCAGCAGTGTGAGCTGAGGTGCCCCTGGGTGTCCCTGCTGTGGGTGCCACACTTACATCTGCATCCTCGTGCTTGTTGACCCCGTGGAAGTAGAAGGGCCTGCCATTGATGAGGAACTGGGTGCTGGTGACGTGGACGGTGCGGATGCCGACGGGGAGCGTGTACACGTCCTCCAGCAGCGCCCCGCTCACCTGTGCCTGCATCTTCACCTGCATGTCCAGGGAGGAATGGGAGGGATCCTCACAAGCATGCCCAGTGCTCCCTCCCCTGTCTGTCAAGGACATTTTGGCCCCATATCCCCTTCCCAGCCCTGCCTCAGCACACAGCCTGTTCCTCACTGCTGCTGCTCAGTGGGGAGCCAGGTCTGACTAAACATTAAATTAGAAATCCAAGGTGTGGAAGCTGAAGGATGAAGAATGAGCCCCTGCATGAGCCTTTTGGCACTTGCTCATCCCAAGAACTTCAGTGTTTTCCCCATGGCATCCCCCCAGACCATTTCTGAGCCCCGCATCTTGATGCCAGGCAATGACTGACACGTCACCTGTCCCAGGTGTGAACCTGAGTCCCTGGAAACTCAGAGCAGCTCATCCTCCCTGATTTCTGCACCTGACCATCACCACTGATCCTTAACTCTCACAGAATCTCCCAGGCTCAAGCTATTGAATTCATCATCTCCTCAGAGGGGATGGATTGGACCCTCAGGGTGAAGGGCCAGCACCTCAGAGCACACTCCAGGAATGCCCTTCTCTCTGCCAGACCCTTCACTTCAGCACCCAAGAAGCTGCCAAAGCTTGATTTGATTACTGCCTAATTAGCAGTGCCACTCTGGTCACACGCACAGCACCCGTGAGAGGAGAGGACGGAGGATGGGCCATATGGCAGTGCCTTAACCCTATTAAACATGCACCCACAGAGGAGGAAATGCCACTTTACCTCTAAGGAGTACAGGTATCCAGGGTTCTCGTGCATCAGGTAAGGCCACCAGAGGTTTGGGTTGAGGACTTTGAGTTCTCCCACTGGCCCATCACCTGTAGCAACCACTTTCCCCTCTTGGTCACGTAAACTGAGCGACAAGGAATTGGCTGTGCTGCCAACCACTGACACCTGATACTGCACCACGGCTGGCTCAGAGGAAACAAAAGACAATCAGGCTCAAGAAAAAGTCACTAGGAAACAAATTCAATCAGACTTGTGCAGGATATTTTCCCTGCTGCCCTTGTCACCTCCATTTGGAGTCTGAGGGAGCTGCTGTAATTGCTCTGGACCTACCAACACTGTCTGATGAAGTGGTTGTCACAGAGATGTCATCTATGTAGGCAGCAGGAGTGGTGTAAAGCACAACTGGGCGGTGGATTCCAGCATAATTAAAGAAATCAAACCTGATGTTCTGCACAAAATAGTTCTTGGGGTACCTGAGTGAGCAAGACAGGAGAAACAGCTGCATTACACTTCATTGCACAGCTGAAGGCAGCATGTGGATGCTGGCAGTGCAAAATAATCATGTAAAATAGTCTTTACAACAGGCTGGATCTGTCTTTCAGCTGCTACACTGAAGGGTTCTGCAGCTAACAAATATCTGACGCTCGAAGATTTTGATCCTTCAGGAGGGCTGGTACCCGCAGCTTCCAGCTGAACCCAAACTTCTCAAACCTGCCCTCGATTCAACCTGACAGATCACTCAGCCTGAGCTCCCTGTGCACAAAACAGATGCAATAACTCACTGCTGACTCCTCACAACACCAAAGCTTAAACTCCTCGCTGCTCTTTTCACCATAAAGTCAATCCCGGGGAGGGTTTTATGAACCAGCAGCTGAATAAACTCCCCCTGTCCCACCCCAGGAACTCACCTTGATTTGTCAGTCATGTACTGGATGGAGCCTGGGGGCAGCGTGTGGGGGGTCAGGGTGTTGTTGAGGGCGACAGTGATGCGGCACAGGGTCCCTGGGCTGCCCTGCACCACGCTGCTGATGTCAGCCTCAAAGGGCAGGTGCCCCCCTTCGTGCTCCACCACCTGCACCCCGTTCACCCACTGCAAGGAAAGACCCCAAAAAATGTGTTATTGGGATTTTGTGGCGAGCAGAGCATGGAGAAGGGAAGCCCAGTTACAAGGAACACCTGGGCTCTTGATCCTCGAGGGATCTTTGAGGGATCTTTGAGGGATCTCCCTTTGCTGGGAGCTAGGGCTGGGTCACATAAAGTGTCACTGAGGGACAGTTTGGGGCAGATCCATTAATCAGGAAATGTTCAGTTACTAATCCCAAAATTGCAGGATCAGAGAAGAGAAACTGGAATTCATTCTTGCCGGGGAAAAACAGGTTAAGAAAACAGCAAAGAGATGCAAAATCGAGACAGGGACGCATTTGCTGAACAAACCATAAAACTGACTTTAGTCCAGCCTAACTTTGGAAGCACGGGGACAATCTCCCAAGGCACCTACCACGATGGAGTAGTAATGGGCGCTTCCAAAGCGCAGCACCACCCTGGGGGCGGGATCGCCCTGCAGCCAGCGCAGGGGGAGCAGCACCTCCTTCTCGTACCACACCCAGCCGATGTAATTCTCCAGGCTGGGGTCCTGGGTGATGTCGTTGAAGCTGGCAGGCACTGGCATGTCAATCACAGGGCCCGTCTGGCAGGAATTGCATGGAAAAGGAAGGAACAGAGAGTTTAAAAAGAGGATTTTTACTGCTGGAGGTAACCCCCCCACTGACAGCCTTACAGCCCCTTTGCCAAGAGGAAATACTTGGGAAAAGCTGTTTAAAAACTGGTGAGATCTCCCAGAGCTCCTATACAAGCCCTAATTAGCACCAGGCACAGGAACCTGCCTGGTCCTACAGGAAGCAGCTGCTCCTTTCTTTTCCTCTCCTGCAATGAAATGCTTTCATTAATCATGGAATCAGACAAGTGAGGGGGGAAAACCTCAAGCCCAGGTTGTTGTTTCAACTTGGGGCTTCCCAAAGCTGGGAATTTTCTCCTGCACAGCTCCAGAGTAATCTGGGGGTTGTGGTTCTGTTTGGTAAGAGCTGTAGTAAAAGGATAGCAAGAGGAATGGATATTTGGGGCAGGAATGGATATTTTGGGATATTTTTCTCCCCGTGGAGACTGTTTGGGATGAGTTCAGCCTTTCTCACTGCCTGAAAGCAACAGAGATCCCTTGGGATTACAACAGAATGCATTCAGCCGCTTATTCCAATATAAAGATTAGAGGGAGGCAGTGTCACAGGACACTGAATATTGAGGAATCCAGGTGCTGTTGCCAAACAGAGCTGTTCATTTTCAGCACTTTCTGCACTCGGGATGTTGCACAAAGGAGTTCTGCAGCTTCTCCTTTCCTGAGGAAGCCTCAGGAAACGGAATGAGGAAGGTCTGGGCACCCAGGGTGGGCATCATGTGTGTGGCTGACTCAGCACTGGCACTGCAGAGAGCTCAGTGCCCTCATCACAAGATCCTAGTGAGGAAATCCTTGGATGGAGAAGAGGATTTTCTAGTATCTGGTGCAGGATAACCCTTGCTTGTGCTGGCCAGGACCTGTGTGTCCTTCAGGGAGATTCTCTGAGGTCTAAAGCATGTTGAGCACACCCATCTAAGCCTCCTTTGGGAGGGCATATTTCAGGATTCCTCTCCTCTGGCAAAACTTCCAGCAACATAGTGCCCTTCAGCTCTTCTTCCACAATTCGGCAACAAAATCGGCCAAAAGGCTAATAATAGAAATAATGAACGACTTATCCACTTCATGCATAAAATCCATAACTCTTTTCTCTCAGGAAATGTAGTTAATTTCCAAGCAGATCTCAGTCACACCAACACTTGTCTACCAGCACTCTGAAACTTTGAAATAAACAATTCCCAGTGCCTTTTCCAGGCACGTTTTTGCTGATTCCGTGCTGCTGGAAGCTCAGCGCTGTGCAAGGCTCCGGCAGCACGGGACACCTGGAGGTGAACGGGGTTCATTCAAACGGTGCCTGCTTTCGGAGCAGCACCGGGGGGATCATCAGGGGCTGCTAATTAGGAACAGCCTCAAGAATAACCCGGGCACGGCCATCACCGTGGGGCAAAGGGCAGCGGCTCCGCCAGCCCGGTGGGGAAGGAAGGCAGGGAAAGAGGACGGGAGGGAGAGAGGAAGAAAGAAGCGGTGCCCCCGCAGCGGAACGGAGCCCGGTTCGGAGGGGAAAGAGCGCGCCCCGTGCCCGGCGATGGGCAGCGCCCGCCCCGCTCCCCGCTACCTGCCGGAGCGGCCGCCGGTACCAGCGCTGAGAGAACCCGGCGTCCCTGCCCGGAGACAGATCGGCGCGGAAGCTCCAGAGGCCGCCGAGCTCCCTGCGCTCGCGGGAGGGGGTGTCCCGGGGCTGCAGCATCCCGGCGGGACCGGCCGTCAGCCCCGGGAGGAACAGCAGCAGCAGCAGCGGGCACAGCCCGGCCCCGCCACCGCATGACAACGCCGCTGCCATCTTGGCTGTGGGCAGAGCCCGCTGAGGGCGGGGCGGCACCGGGGCTGAGGGGCGGGATCGGGGCTGAGGGGCGATACCGGGGCTGAGGGGCGGCACCGGGGCTGAGGGACGGCACCGGGGCTGAGGGGCGGGATCGGGGCTGAGGGGCCAGATCGCGATCGCGATCCCGATCCCGGTCCCGGTCCCCGTCCCCGTCCTGCCCGGACGGGATGAGCGGCCGCAGAGGGAGTCAAGGATCGGGTCCTGTCCCACGGTCACCTCCGGACAAAGCCACGAGTGTCCTGCCGTAAAGGCGCCTCCACGAGTCAGTAGGTGTCCGGGACTGGTGGATTTACTCAGGAGGCGAGTGATTTTCCTTTCCTTTTCCCCTTCCTTTTTCCTTTCCTCTCCTCTCCGCTCTCCTCTCTTATTTATTACTTAGAGGTTTTAATTTTTTTTGGCCTACTTTTACTTATTTATTCATTTACCTACTAGCTTATTTACGTATTTATTTATTTATCACAGAATCATTTAGGTTGGAAAATACCTCAGAGGTCACCGACTCCAACCTGTGACCCAACACCACTCTGTCACCCAGACCAGGGCACTGAGTGCCTCATCCACTCTTCCCTTAAACACCTCCAGGGACAGTGATTCCACCTCCCTGGACAGCCCGTTCCGATGTTTGATCACCCTTTCTGTGAAGGAATTCCTCCTAATGTCCAACCTAAACCTCCCCTTAAGCACAGCTTAGTTTTATTATTATTCCATACTTACTTTGGGTTATTTATTTATTGCCTGCTTACTTACTTCTAATTATTTTCAGAGTCACTCGTTGAAGTGTGAGGGTAAAAAGTTACTGGAAATGGCAGAAAGGGATTTGGTGGCCGGGTGGCTTCTTGGGGATAGGAAGGAGGATGAGGTGTTGAAGAATCAAGACACAAGACAGGAATTTCAGTGAACTACAGACACCCCAGTGTTTATTAACTCCAGATCAGTGGCACAGGCACAACGCTGCAGGCACGGGATCTCTCCCCACACTCTAAGCCTGTTCCTTGAGCCTCTTGAGCAGCTCCCGCAGCTGCTCGATCTGGGCGGAGACGCTGCTCTTGGCGGTGCCGCCCGCGGCCGTGTACTGCTCCACGCTGCTCACCACGCTGNGTCCTCCCCCCCGCTCCCCCCCCCGCTGAACCCCTGCGCCACATCGGCTCCAAACAGGGGGCTGGGGGCACAGGGGGGGGCTGTCAGGGGGCTCTGGGCTGCTGCAGAGGGGTTTTGGGCACTTTGGGGAGCCTGAATAACAGAGCTACAAACCTGATGTTCTGTAGGTCCTTCAGGCTGAGATTGTTGATGGTGATGCCTTTGGTTTCGGCCAGCTGGACGGCCTTGCCAGAGGCTACGTGGGCTTGTCTGAAGGGCATCTGCAGGGAGAACGGGACAGAGCAGAGGGGACTCAGCTCAGTTCCTCTGCATCCAAAGAAATCCCAGCTCTACGTCTCCCTCTGGCACTTACTCCCTTCCGAACCAGGTACAGAGCCAGGTCAGTGGCCAACATCTCTGGGCTCAGCGCTCTCTCCATGCTCTCCTTGTTGATCTGCAGGAGGAGGATCCCAGGGACACGTTACCATCAGCTCCTCCTTGGGGCATGTTAGTGCTCACAGTGAGGGGAATTAATCTGGAAGGGTCCTGGCTCCAAAAGGATGCTCTGACCCAAGAAAGGAGGCCAAAATGAGCAGTGTGGGTGGAGACACTGCAGAGTTTCTATTTGGGAACGGTCTGAAGCTCTGTCCTCTGTGTTACTCACACAATGTACACCACGACCATGTTCAATACTGAGAGGATGAAGAAGAATCCTTACCTGGAGGGTGGAAATCACTCCAGTGGCAAC